>JAHWFP010131553.1:0-14400 GCA_023313725.1 Lithobius niger | reverse complement strand
AGACCAAATTTTTACTGTTTTTTTGCATGTAGTGTACCTGCCTTTCCTGTTTGTCCTTGCCTACATGACTGGCGATACCATCGGGGACCTTATGGTCCCTAACAGGTCTAACCTTGGTGGTAAGGCAGTCATGCCCCTTTCCTTCCTTCCTTCCTTCCATTCCCGGCACTGTTTATTTAAATTCTTGTTTTTTTCTTTTTAAAGTTAGGCTGGATGTTGGTGGCATCTGTGCCCTTTCCAGTCCTGTTGCACATTTTGAAACAAACTATTTATTTATTTATTTATTTATTTATTTATTTATTTATTTATTTATTTATCTCCCTCCTCCTGGATGACGTTGGAATTGGCTACTACCAGTGTGCATCATGTGACGGCAAGGTTTACTGTATTGACTGGAAGCAATGACATCAAGGTTTACTGTATTGGCCAAAATGATGTTAAGGTTTATTCGACCACATAAAAGTGACACGTTCCAGTGATGTCAAGGTTTACTCTACCGACTGGAAGTGACATCAAGGTTTGCTAGTCTGACATCACATGATGCACACTACAATGCACTTGAATTTCAGTCCAGGTTTACTTGAGTTTAGCTGGACTTGCACTAAGTGTTGCACACTTTTTACTAGCCTTATATGTACGCTAAAGTTTGGAAGTTCCACTTGAATATTCGGTCAAGGTTTGCTCGACTTTAGTGAGTTTTCGTCTAAGTGTTACACAGTTTTATACTAGCCTTATGTCATCTAAGGCTTGGACGTGTCACGTGAATTTTCGGTCTAGGTTTGCTTGAATTTAGCGAGTTTTCTGTTTAGTGTAAGAGTAGAAAACAACAGTAAATATTTAGAAAAAAAACTTCTAGACAAAATTTCTTCCTAACATTATATTTCCGCTAAGTAATATTGGACGTAATACTTGAATTTTCGGGCAGGATTTGTAGAATTTTGTAGCGTTTGTGCGAAGTATTGCATATTGTATAGCTTTTATATCTACTAAGGTTTATTGTACGTAACACTTGCATTTTTTGTCTTGGTTTACTTGTATTTAACGGGGTTTGTACTACGTATTTCGTATTTTTTACTGACCTTATATTTCCACAAAGATTATTTTATTTAATACTTGAATATTCGGTCGGTCCAGGTTTTAGCAGGACTTGTACTCAGTGTTACACATTTTAAATATATAATTATTTCTGCTAAGATTTATATAGTTCCATTAGGGTTTACTGGAGCAATGTCCTCACTTGATTTGTAACGTCATTTTTGCTAATCATGCGCCAAATACTTTTTTCTACACGACTTAATTAGGTTAGCAATAATGACCTAGCTGTCGACGTGCCACAAACCTTTTTTCCCCCCACATTGAGGGCTGCAGTTGGGACGAGTATTTCAACACCTCCTGAAGTTTGTGCATACCTTAACGTAGAGATGTGCCTGCTTATTTATCATTGTCTTGCTGACCACCGAATTATTTGACAACTTGAAATAGTCCTTCTTGAATGCACGTCGACTGCTGTCTTTTATCGATTTTGAAAAAAGATATAATCCCACATGCCGCTGATTGCAATCAAGGATTCTTCGCACGTGGACTGAACTAGTCCGTGGTGAACTTCAAATTATGATAAAGGTCGACGTACCACTTTTTGTGTAACAGATCTGGTACGAGCTTGATAGTCGGTTTGCCAGTTTTTTTTTTTTTAAATAGGGAGACACGAAATCCTCCCTGATATCCAATTTCTTGGGAGCTTGGGGATAATAGTTGCTGTCATCATGAAACTCTCACTCATACTCAAGATCGACGTTGAGTATGTAGCCGATATCGTCATCATCGGCACAGTTGCAATGTCAAAGGTTCAAATCTCGTCTGTCATCAGTTATTGAAATTCGTAGTAAAGGAGAAGATTTCATATATCAAAACCAAACAGGTTATTCATGTCCAAATAGATTATGTAGGTGAAGGGAAGGTGAATATCGAAGCGGTTGTTAGGTAGATACTTATTGTTGGCTTTGTGTATGTGTTCCCTTTGAAGGAAAAGCCCACATAGATGCCGGAAGTGATCAGGTTGTACTTGCCGAGGTGTACGAATAGTTCCAACCGCTTAAGGTCAAGGTTAAAAGATTTCGGAGGCGGCCACCCAACTGAAGCCAGGAGTCGATATGTAACTGCTAGGGCCAACTTGTTGTTTTCGACGCACAGTTTTCTTAATATCTGCGAAAACATCAGGAGCAGAAAAACGTCCATTATCATAATAAAATAATAATAATAATAATAATAACAAGTTTGTTGCAAACGCAACCGGAATGGCAAGGACCTGGTGGTCACTAACTGCCATCCGAAGTTAAAACAAAAAATATAGATTACAAAAGTTGAAGATTTTAAAAGTTTAAAACGAAGATGATAGCCTGGCTGTTCCAGTCGCATGACTTCCTGCATTATGTCACTTACTGTTCTGGTCACGTGATTTCCGGAATGTTGTCACTTCCTGTTCTGGTTACGTCACTTCCAGTATGACATCATTTTTGACATAGTATGACGTCTGATTTGGTGGATGTCTGTCTGCTATGCCCCTATATCGTATTTTCTCTCTACTAACAAGCACAAAGCAACTGTAACCCAAAAAAGCCCATCATATTAAAAAAAAGAAAATATTAAAAATATCACAATAATTGTTGTTTAGCTTTTGAAATCAAACAGTAGGGCAGCAGCTTAGCAAAAAAATACGAGCTCGGAAAAAACCACCAAACAAAAACACAACCATGACATACAATAATGGTAAATGGGAAATAAACCATCAGCGAAGGTCATACACTAGAAATAACATAGCACAATTAGACATCTTTATGCACTAACGTTTCATTCAAGTGATGTTACACGGATTCGAACTGGCGTACTAGTCCATCAACAGTTCACTACCATACTGCTTTTACCGATATGGCCACGAAGTCTCTATAGTACTACATGGTATTGTATATTTGGTGGTGCTTATTTTTTTATTTTGCTGGTCCTATTTTGTGCTTAGTCTCCCTGGACATGTAAGCATTAAAGATCTAACATGTCTACTACATTCTTCTTAACACCCAAATTAACGCAGCATCTTCGTGCACCAGCATCGATTGTGACACCCTCAAAAGAGAACCTGCCAAACTTAAAATGGACATACTGAATGCGGCTTGCTTAATGTAGTAATATTTTTGTTATGAAAGAAAAATGACAGTTTCTTATTAAAGATTGCTGTAATTATTTTATTGAGAAATAATTATAGTAGCAATGATAAAAACCTGCTGTCTAATCTTGACGGAAGACTCCGTTAGCATACATACGATTCTGTTAACATACATACGAAAAAATAACAATGAAAACACTGTTTTTTTTTCGGTTTCTGTCTCGTGAATATTAAGACACACGCTAGTGTGTCGCCAAGAAGAAACAGTGATGATATTAACTTCCACTTCTTATCCAGATGAAATAAACATGAGTTTGGCGAGACTTGTGCCTTTTACAGCTTATTCAGTTTGCCTTTTACAGTCATCTAAGGAAAAATAACAATGCAATGGAAAGAGCCGAAACTTCGTTTGATCGGAGGCCTTTTGTCACCGATAACACATATCACAGTATTCCTGACACAGCTTAACGTTTTCTTGTTGGAAAAAGGGGTGAATAACGTTGATATTTGCCTAACAACTGGTTAGCTAGTGCTTAGCTACCTAATTTCAAGAAAAAAATTCTTCCAAGCTGTGTATAATGCTGAAATGTTACATGTAGATTTAGTTAACCATGGAGCCTGCCATCTGCTGCTTTGGGGGTTAGAGGAAGCATAAATTTAAATTTACCAAGCAATCTCAATACTGTTTTTAAGGGAAGAGTTACAGCATTTCGTTTAAACTACCTGGACCCACTTTTGTTGCGTGGTGAATCAAATTTTTCAGTCTTAACCTCTACTGATATTTGGAACTTTCTGCCAAAGATGTAAATATGCGGCACGACAACAAAAGCACGAAAATAAAATTGGTGTTTTTTCCATGGCTAAGTATTGAGGGTTTGGTGGAATTTCCAATAAAGACTAAACATGGGTAATAAACCTACTAATGGAAACCTACTAAAGCCAACAAAATACAAAAAGGAATGTAAAACTCGATATTAGGCTTTTCATTTCGGAGTTGCAAAGAAAAATAAATGGAACTTACTAACCGGTCATTATTCATGACAGGGCAGAGGGGGAGGAAGAAAACAAAATGTGATCAACAAATATTACATGTTTCCCCTTCGAGACTCTGAAAAAATGTTGATTCTTCCCCCCCCCCCCGACTCTAGGTGCAAAAATAATGCGCTTTTCGTATACCTGAGACTGTCTGCCGTAGCCAAGATTAGTGCAGCTATATCCAAAATAGGAAAGTAGCTCTCCAGACCGACAGTAACCATTAGTAGTAATGCATTGTGTCTCGGTTTTAACGAAAATATGCGTTGGGTTAAAAATGTTCTATAAAATGTTTCTTGCACCCATCTCTTGTCGAGATTCACGTAAGCATGATGAACACACTGTTTGTTTGTATGCCCACATCCATAATACAGTACGAACCTGACAGACGAATCTAAGAAACCGGGTGCAAGGCTTTTCTACAAAGTTCTTTGTAAAAACTATACTTGCAGTATTGGTACTAATAGCTTCGAAACCTTGTAAACACTCACATCATGGAGGGGTATAAGGTTTAGCGTTTTCATAAATTTTGACTACTGAAAGTGCCATTTTTTAGGTCCAGTTTGGTGAGATTGTTTATGAGCCCCCTCCCCTCGTGATGGGACCTGAAATATTTGTGATCCCCTTCGAGAGGGTAAAAAAATTCATGAATTCCCCCAATGTTCTCCCCCCCCCCCCCCGGTGTTAATAATTACCGGTCCCTTATCAATTTGTACTAAAAGGTATGATATCTTACCAAAAACAAAACTTGTGAAGGATTCTCGCCCAGCATTTCGCCCATTTAAAGTCGTGATAACAAACACCAATCTCTTTTGCCAAGTTAATCCCTCTGATTAAGACGTCAAACGTTAATGATGTGTTTGAAAACTACACAAAAAGCAATTTTCTAATTTTCATTTAACCTTCAAACTCTTATGCATAGGGATTAAATTGGTGGCAGAGCATGCCTTTAGAGTGACTACTTCAAACGACTAAACGGCTTGGTGGGAATCCTTACCAAGTTTTGTTTTGTGGGGATTTACATAACAATATTACTAATAATAATGGTTAATTGAAGTAAAAGATTCGATAGCGACATCAAATTATCACTGAAACACCGCACGCCATCAAATTAATAAAAATCATTTCGTAATACTAACCGCATCCGGGGCGAGATGATCGTCAAACTGGAAAAGTGTTGGCCATGTCTAGTGTAAATCTGGAAATAATTGCGTCAACGTGACTTCATTTTCAAGTTTTCGTGCTTGATGTGTAAATTGGCCAAGGTTTACTTTCATACTTTCACAATTGATACTGATCATGCTGCTAAAAGAAAACTCTTTTACTACTTATTTCCTAGTTCAAAAGATTACTAAAAAGTTTTAAAAGTTTAGCTGAAATTCTTATTCTTTCATTTTGCCTACCACCAAAGTCAACAAGTACGAAACCTTAACTGGCTGACTGTGCCACACTTTGCATTACAGCCAAAATTTGCACGGCATAGATGATATGCGACAAGCACCAAAATCGCAGTCAAGTTTTAAGAGATTGGTATACTACTTTCAAGGCATTGTTAGCTAAAGTTTTTTGGTGCTCCACGCTGACCATAACTAGTTATCATATTAGCACATGATGATGTTTTTTTCACTGTTGTGGTGTTGTGTTTCTTTTACTCATGTTTAAGTAACAGCAATTTGTATATACGATTTTCACTGCTTATTTGAGCCTGTGCCTTATGTTTATTCCGTCACTCTATTAATGACAACAACATTTTTTGTGTATAATGGAGTCCCGTCTGCGATTCTCTGCCTTCTTAGAGAGTTCTAGATGATTTTATTATGGCCTTGGAGAAGTGGCTCAGATAACAGGAACACCAGCGTAGTGCAGCGGGATTTACTTTGTAAGTCATGAGGGGTGACATAAAAAAATGTCACTGACTGATATGGAATCCCGACAAGAGCATATAGTCAACACGACGTTTTTTTTTCGGTCTTACTCAGCTTTTAGGTCTTTTCACTAACAACGGTTAAAGAATCATGAACATACGCAAAATTTTAGTCCAGGACAACATTAGGCAGGTTAAAATCTTCATTCTTACAATTTAAAACATACAACGTGCACAATAGCACCAGCTTTGAATATGCCAGTTACTCAGGATCCCGCCATCTTGGCAATGACATACTTCCTTCCGATACATTGACAGGCAAACATTTAAAAGATGAAACTAGGAGCTAATAAATGTACACATGTACGTAGGAGTGTCCATATTGTAACTATCACTTCATATTCTATCCGTTAGCAGGTCGTCTGGGAGAGAAAATACGGGTTTTATTCCTACATCTAGCGTTGTTCATTCAACATCGCCAGAATCTTAACGTACCAAAGTAATACTAAAAGGCATTAGTTTTCAGGCACGAGGGTGAACTGTCGAATATGGAGGTGAAACACGTGATTCCTACCCCAGTTGGCCTTGGCTTAAAGTAACACTATTTCTTTGCTGCTTCACGCTCATGGAACGTTGCTGCATGTGGAGGAGACACATGCCTGGACTAGTCCTACTGTAATTGGTATTTTTCCACTCTTGCCTGTTGGGTTAAATCATATATATCGTATTTTTAACGTGTGTGATCCGAGATAATAGTTATGGGGGGATTGAGGCTTAATCGCGCGTCGACAGCTCGGTCATTAGGCCAACCTCAGTTACAGTGCAGTGCATAATAGTTATGGCTAGTCGTTCCACATTTGCCCACTTGGGTTTGCAACCATGAACGGGAGATTGAATACGGGGATTAATATTATCATGGTGATTCCATCGAGACCTCCAAGGTATCTTTTATGTCGTTTCTGGTGAAACTAATTTTTTCGATTTCGGAAAGTTTTTAATCATTTTCTCAACCGAATATTATTCACTGCATTCGCATTCAAGTTCAAGTCCTATTTTTTCTTCTGGTCATTGGAAGAGAATCTGAGTGTTGCTAACATTCACAACGTGGAGAGGGGGAACAAGGAGTGTTTGGTAACTGCATACCACTTATTATCCTTTGAGATCGTTGGGCGTTATGGACCTACTGGCTCCCAAAGCCCTTTTGCGCTGTCCAATGTAAATATTGGGCACGTACAGCACTTAATAACGTACACATCGTCCCAAAAATTGTCATCCTTAAGGTCAAAAATGGATTGGGCTAAATTAATGAATGTGGCTACCATTTCGCCTTTATTACCTAACGTACCCTCAAGGAATTTGTTAAGTTTGGCTGCCAGTCTGGACTATGTTTGGTTGTGCAGCAATAAATTGTGATCAATCACATTATGTATGAGCCGGAAAGGATAGCCATTAAAGAGGTATTTGTAATATTTGAAATTTTTAATTGGCATCTTTCACCCTGGATGGTTGGAGAAGCACTCTCTAATCTAAACCACCCCAATGAGAATTTTCCTTGAGCATGGCAAGTGTATGAGGTGAACAGAAGTGCACTGGCTTAGAGTACTGGTTTTATTTAACGCAAAGCGTAGTGAAAAATTCTTAAAAGAACCGGTCTTTGTAAGTCTTCAAGTTTAGAATGGATAAAATGCCTTGTAAATTTTCATCTGTGAAACAAAATGTAGTATGGAAAACGTTGATATTGCTTAAGATAGGGTGCAAATTAGAAGTAATTATGCCAGGCCAACTCATGTTCTGCATAGCTTGACCAATTTGCTTGACATAGGGTATAATTGATGTCAGAGTCAAATTTGTTTAAAACCACATACAACCATATATACGTAGAAATAACCGAAACAGGTGTACACCCTGGATTTGTGCATACCTTCAGTTTAACATGTCATATCTGCAGCTTCAGAATTCTGTGCGAAAATCTAGGATGTTTCAGCTGGTTCGATTATTTCACGTATATCTGCTTCTACGTAGTTTTCAACAAATTTAACAATGCTATCAATAATACCCATATCCAGCGAATTAGTTATTGGTCTAGATAATTATATAAATGATGAGCTCCCCTAGTTTAGATGTACTTCCGATGTCAACCCAATCTTAACCGATCTCAACGTTTTCCATATATCTTAAGCTTTTACAGTTGAAAATGAAGATCCACAAGGGGCTTTACCCTCCCTAGATTTGAAGATTTATAAAGATCACTTCCTTAATGATATCTTCACGACACATTACCTTAAACCAACACAGACTTATACGGTCAATGCACTTCCATTTAGCTCATCAATATGTCGTACTCAGGGCATTTCAGCAGGTTCGGTTATTTCTACGTATATCTGATTCTATGTGGTTTTAGCAAACTTGACACTGCCATCAAAAAAAGTTAAAATTGAACTTGAAACCTATAGAATTTCAGTGAACAAAATTCGGACGATGAACATGTATATAGACTTTCCGAATTCCAAAAAATTAGTATCAATATTGAAATCCTTGCCTGTCAATGTAGAAAACGTAAATGACGTCATTTACAAGATGGTGGGAGAAGCTTGAATTGTTTGGTCTGGTGCATGGCATTGTAAATTGTAAGTATAGCAGTATTACCTGGTGTTAACTTGGACTAATATTGTGTTCATGTTCACGTATCATATTTTGTTATGTGTAGGTGAACAATGCCTAAAAGTTTATTACGGCCGAAAATTAAAATCTTGTTGAATATAAGCTCTATTGGGGATAAGAAGCCAGTCAGTGACAATCTGGGGTTTGCTGCTTCGAGTCCCATTTACATTGTTTCAGTTAAATATAGATCATATCAATAACCAAAACTGCTAAAAGGGGGCGCCAAGTTCCGAATGGTTCGGTCCTTCAAGGGAGTGATATCAACACACCCGCCAAGTTAATCGCACCGCTTAATAGTTTGAATGTTATATGAAAACTAGAACAATGCTACTTTCGGTAGCAATGTTCAAGTTTTCATTTAACGTCCAAAGTATTGTTCGATGCGATTAACTTGGCGAATGTTTTGGTGTGTTGATATCACTCCTTTGAAGGGCCGAACCATTCGGAACTTGGCGCCACCTTTTACCAGTTTTGGTTTTTGATATGATATCAGTCCTTTTTTTAAATTGTGTATTAGGCTCAACTCCACTACCGTGCAGACATGTAATAAAGTGGCACGTCAACAAGAAATTGGTTTTCAACAATTTGCTACTACCTTTTGCCTATACGCCGAACTATTCTCAACTTGGTCATCTCTTTATAGGTTTTTGGTTTAGTTTTAATTTTGTTGTAAATTGTTTTATTTCGTTAGTTTTGGTGTGTTGATATCACTTCTTTGAAGACCGAACCACTCTCAACTTGGTGGCCTCTTCACCAGTTTTTGGCTTTGTTTATTTTTCTTTGTTTTTAGAGTTGGTTTATTTTTCGTGAATTGGACGTGAATACAATTTCTTTGGCAATGTTATTAGATTTATCGTGGTCCACTAGTGGGTGTCTAGGCACTCATGTCAGTACACATGTTGTCATTGTCCGAACTTTGGCTGTCCAATGAGACACGATGCCGACAATACTAACAATTGTTATAACAATATTTTCGTACTTACGTACCATCCTACGCCATCCTCGTTACACCTCTAGGCTCCAAACCATAATAGGTACGCAGTTCGTATTTTACTGTAGCCTTTGTCCAATTTCATAGCTGGAAGCCTTCCCGTTATCTCGGTATCGATTCATAATCACCCTATGGAAATTAACATGGGATGATCGGACTAAAATTAGCTAGTAGCTAGGCAGATTAGCTGATTACAGTAACTAGCTAAGCTACCTAGCTAAGATAGGTTTGCTAGTTACACATTTTCAACGTTATTGAGGGTCAGATTTTGCATTGAAAGCAGCTTAGCTGGCATTCCTATACGAATTAATTTTTGTCAGGTGGGTCATTGCTCTTGATTTCAACACAATTTAAGTTTTTGTAACGTATTATTTTTCCCTTAGTACCTGAAATGTACCCAACTATGCGTCAAGATATAAGACACTGACGCTATGGTGCCGCGCTACAATGGTTAACAACCTCGACAATTGAATTGTTGTGATGATTGTTGCCTAACTTGTCGCGACACACTAGCGTGTGTCTAGATACATGACAAATGATTAAAAATATTAGCTATTAGTCATGTATTGTTTATACTTGCTGCGCAATTGTGTTTCCTTTTATCCTGAATAATTTATAGCAATTTGTGTATGTTGATTTCGCTGTTTATTAAACGTTTGACTTCTATGCGCTTCCTCTGCCTAATGGATTCCTTACTGCGACAGTGTAACTTTCATAGAGGGTTCGGGAAGTAGGTATTAAGTAAATTCAAAGATGACAAAGTGGCAGAAACAGTTGATTTGTGATCCAGAGTTCACTCAATCCAATTCCGTTCATGATATCTGAGTAAAATATAAATCCATGAAAAAGGCTTATCTAATTCTAACTTTATTTGTACGCTTTCTGACGTTGTGCTATTGGTTCTTTAATTCTATTTATTTAGAACGATTTATGTTTCCTGATTTACCAGCTTATTTCATTCTCACACTTATGTTTAGTCCCTTTTCACTGATGGCAGCAACTCTACCTAACACAACCTCTACCTAATAGAATCTATGCTGTGAAGTCTTCATAGCAGGTTTTGGCAAAGCTTTATTATAGTTTTTGAGGGTTAACGTCAGGCAGTTGGTTTGTTTAAATTGTGATCTAGAGTACGTTGATTTTTTATAAAGGACGTCATCAGAGTGAAATCTTACCGAATCGTAACTATTCTTAGTGTTTTGGTTTTTCAGTTACGTGCAATGAGTTTCCCTTACTTGGTATTTAATAGGATCATAAGAGGTCATAAGACTGCCTGCTCATCACACCAGGAATCATATAAATACCACACTTAACTTTACAAATCATCTACACTGGCATGTGTATGTATGATGATGAATGTGTGATTAAAAGTTTAAAAAATTGAATGGATATTTCTCCGAGTGATGATGTTTAGGCATTAATAGACTGCGCCATTAAGAAAAAATCAGTTAGGCTAAAATATTTTTTTACAGGCCTTTTAGGTAATGTGATGTCCTTGCTGGAAGGAAGCTACAAACGATGACGACCTAACAACGACATTCGACGCTCTCTGGATAATAATAAAAATATCATTAGTAAATCATTAGAACATACTGGTTCTTCTTGAGTACCACTGAACACTGTAATCAAGAATTTGACCCATTTGTGTGTGTATCCATGTGAGAAATTTAAGAAATGACATTTCCGCATAGGTAATGTGTTTTTCAGAAACAAGGCCATCTGGACTGCTACGTGCATACTAATTATTTGTTTATAAGAAAATATTCCTTATCTAACAGGATATTTTTCATCTTACCAACATACGTAATGTGTAGCACAATACCTACTTAATAATTTTAACAGCCTGTAGGTGAATGTAAAAGTCAGTTGAATGAAGCAAAAACATGTAACATAATCATGTAAATTTCACCAGGAAGTGCGAATGCATACACCTAAATTGGACGTGGGAGATTCCGTGTTGTAAGTCTCGCATTGTACTCCACCATTTGTCACATGGTCATCTGGGAGACATGCTGTGGATTTCGTTTACTGGCTCCATGACAATGTTTTAACATGACCAAAGTCATATTTTACCAAAGCCATGCTAAGATCGTGTGTGGTATCAGAAAGTAAGACACACAATTTCTAGTTTGATCGGCCTTCAGTTGAGAAACAAAACTTCCTAGCTTGTGACTTAACGTGCAAGACCTAATAATTATCTTTCGTAATTTTAATTGTCCATTATCAAATTTTATTTTTTCCTTTAAATTTTATGGTATTTTTAAAATAATTACACTTTTGATTTAGAATTTTTTAATACGTCAAATAAATTTGAAATTATTAATTCAAATTTTTTTTCTCAGAAATGGCTAACCTAATTTTAAGATAGCACCCATTACAAACTAATAACCGACATAGTACATTCACAATTTTAATTCATTGTAACAGTTTGCCTATGTCCAAAATTAGAACGAAATCTGGGGATAATAAAGCGGATTTTATCAATTGCCACTCTAATTTTAAGTAGGAGTATATTGCAGATTAAGAGCGATGAGGCAAATACATTGTTTCAATTGGTATCAACAATTTCTTTTACGTTCTAAATTTTAAGGAAATCAGATAATGAAATTTCAAATGACGAACTAATTTCACTACAGTGCTCATTTCTGAGTAATTACAATCGTGTTAGACTGCCAATTTTTACTTATTGTCATTAGTTCGTCTATGTTCTAAATTTGAGGGATGTTGGGCGAAAATAGGCATAATTTCAGAATGACTGTATCTTTCAAGATGGCACCTGTTACCTATTAATAAGAACGATGGCATATTCACTGTTTCAATTTGTGTCAACCATTTCGTTTTCGTGCTAAATTAAGAACAATCTTTTAATAAAGAGAAAAAATATCAAAATAGCCGTCTAATTTTAAGATGTTAACCATTACAACTTAACCACGACGGTTTATTTCCTATTTTAATTCATTGTAATTACTCTGTTTACGTTTCAAGGGTATTTAAGAATGATTAGCATAATTTTAAAAGGGCTACCTTCTTTCATGGTGATACTTATTACACGTTAACCATGGTATATTCCCTATTTTAATACATTGTGACTACTTCGTCTACATTAGAAATCAAAGGAAATTTAACAATAAAAAGGATAATTTTAAAACGGTCTCCCAATTTCCAAATGGCGCCTGTTACAGATTAATAAGAATGATGGCATATTCATTGTTTAATTTGATATCAACTGCTTCGTCTACGTCCAAAATATGATATAAGTAATACAATAAAGAGCATAATTTCGAAATAGCAGTCTAATTTCAGGATTGGGCCAATTACAGACTAATAGTGACTATGGCACATTAATTCTTTCAGTTGCCATTAACTATTACACCTGTGTCCTAAATAAAATTCTTGAAAATTCTGCCTTAAGCAACTTTCTAATTTTTCATTTCAGCTTAGAACCATTACTTGCTCGGTAGTATTAACTTGACGATAGAAGTTGGTAATTGATATGACAACTTCAAACCGCTTACCTTTTTGGCATGAATCCTTAACAAGTTTTGTTTTGGGGAGATTTACATAACAATACACAGCAGGTCGTTGTTAACCTGCTACCACCATAGATATAAAATATATCACCATAATAATAATAGCAAGGATAAGTTGCTCGTCAAAAACTAAATTCATATATGAGGCATATTTGAATTAATCGTTGGTCATGTTTGTGTAAACTTGGCAATAATTGCGTAAAAATTACCTCATTTTGAAGGTTCGTGTTTGACGAGCAACTAGCCCCATGTTCGCTGTGTTGGTGTCATAATCGATAATGCTGCAAGTGCTGGTGTGTTGCTTTGTCTTTTAAAAAGAATACAGTAAAAACTATAATATCTTTTATGTGTATTCCAATTTCAAAAGCTTACCAAACTGTTGTAGCACTGTAAATGTCTTTGTTAATAAATAACTAGTGCAATCGATAATGGTGCAAATGCTGGTGTGTTGCTTTGTCTTTTTAAAAAGAATACAGTAAAAACTGTAATATCTTTTACGTTTATTCCAAGTTCAAAAGCTTACCAAACTGTTGTAGCACGGTAAATGTTTTTGTTAAAGAATAACTGTAGGATTTTAGCTGATATTTAGATTCTTTCACTTTGCCTACCAACAAAGTCAAAAAAATGCAAAATCTTTAACCAGCTGATAGTGCCACACTCTGCACGACCAATGAAAGTTTGCATGGTAGCAATGATAGTGACAAGCAATGAAATCGTATTCAAGTTTAAAGACATTGTTACATAAATTTGACAGCATTGTCAGCTAAAGTATTTTTCTTTTCATATTTTACTGAAGCAATGCTAAGAGCGTGTATGGTGCCGGGAAGCAAGACACACAATTTCTACTCTGGTCGGCTTTTGGTTGAGAAACAAAATTACCTGGCTTGTAACTTAACAATTATTTTTCGTAATTTTAATTGTCTTTTTCTATTCTTTTTTCCTTTAATTTTCAAGATATCTCAAATAATTACTCTTTTGATAAAGAATTTTTTAAGTTAAATAAATCTGACATTATTAAATTAAAATTTTAAAATTTTTTTTGTTTTTTTCTAATTGGCCACCTACTTTTAATACAGCTCCCATTACAGATTAATAACTAACATGGTACATTAACAATTTTAATTCATGGTAAAAATTCGCCTATGTCCAAAATTAGAACGAAATC
>JAHWFP010131551.1:29238-65966 GCA_023313725.1 Lithobius niger | reverse complement strand
AAGACGACCGAGAGGCGGCAAGATCATTTGAGACTGAACAAGTGTAATTACACCTATTGTTAGAGTTTAAAAGATGGCATTACCAGCTGACATTATTTACGACAGTTTCGTAGAAGCTAAATGACTTTCCAGAAGTAGATTTAATTACGATAAGATCGTCGCTCATGATCGATCACTACGTGGAATAACAATAAGTCCCTCCCACACGGGATGGCGGCATATACCTTCAAAGTGCCGCTTACGGGGAACAATTAATGAACCCAAACGCAACAATAGAATGATTGACAGGCGGAGAGGTCCCAATTGATGATAAGGGCCCAAGCTGTCCAAATGTTACTATATTTAGCATTTCAATAATAAATCAATACTACAATGGATTGATCATGGCCGATAACGCCACAGTATTTAAGCCGAACCTCGGAATGTGTGATCTCATCCGATCACCAGCAGCTTTACCAGTCGCTAACTAGTTCACGCCAGTCAAATTACGAAGGCCGCAATCCAGAAGTACGCCAGGCAGATTTCCGTGCCGAGCTAGCGACGGGGCTTCGCCGCTCAGCCTACCCGTGGGCCCATGGCCGCACTCAAGCTTCAATTAATGAGCTAAGTATTCTGATTAATTAGCGATAGCTAATTGTGTTTATGCTTAACTAGTACCAATCCGTACGCTACTAAATTAACCCGAGTTTCCCTTAATTTAACTCAGAGAATATCATAATGATTAGGTTTACCGCTCGACTTAAACCGTAATGCCATTCGTTAGACTCGTGTCAATCATTGTAATCATACAATCAAATCATAATAATCTGTCACTGATTTAATTGGCCATATGTGGGGTCAATATTGTGTACAGCGGAGTGTTGATTAAAGGCCCATATAATTGGATGTTTGCTTATTATTTAGCCTACCTATTTTATACTTGATTAGTGTTTTATACAATTGTTTGCCCTTATGCCATCCTAGACGATAATGTTTATTCTAGTCAAATGGTCACTGGAATAGAACATTACAATGGAGTCATAAGTGTGATTCAATTCTCCCAACTAGCCCGAAAAGAAAAAAAATAATACTAATAATTTAAGAGCATTCAGTTGTATTTTATAGAAAGTATTGCCATTTTCCGCACTTTACAGTCCTTAAAAAGCTGAAATTTAGCGTTAAAATTCGGGTCTGATTTTTTTTACCCCAAAAGTCAACAACGATAGTTGGTTTACTTGTAAACAGAATTTTAACAATCAAAAGTACGGGAAAATTTGGTAGCCTATTCACGAAAATTCAGCGCTGGTTAAGCTTTGTTGAAAAAATAACATTGTTGATTTTGCTTGTATCTTGCAAATGTTCATGAAAATGGTCGATTGACATGTTCAATGCTATGAAATATGTTCAAGTGTATTATCTTGTGTGCATTTAAAGTGTATTTGCTTTAAATTTTCCACAGTAAGAGGAAATTTTGGTTAAATTTGGTTAAACTTATAGGCCTAAATTTAGTTCAGTGCATTTGGTTTATTAGTCACTACAGTGCTAATTTTGTGTGAAACTGGTCGTGGTTGGTCTTAAAATAACCACCGTCAAATTATTGCCGACTTCACGTGTTAAAATTTGGGAAAATTTCCTTAATTTCCATTTTAAAGGGAAAAATCATCATTTTGGTGCAAATTTGTAGAAAATTTTACAAAATTTTCAAAGTACTTAAAACTTAAGACTTGTGCTACAAATTAAGGTTAAATCCACTTTAAGCTTAAATATTTGCTTAAAATCTAGTTAAATCTAGCAAAATCTAGTTAAAACAATGCCTAGACCTAGAAGTAATCGTGCTAGAGGCACAGTTCAAGTCTCTTCGAGAGGCAGACAAATTAGAAGGCCAGTAAATCGCCAAGATTTTGTGGAATTCACAGACGCTTCAGTCAGTACTAATAATTTAGACAATACTAATGCTACTCAAAATGAATCGAATACAGAATCAGAGTATTCTGATACCATCGACGAGATCGATGATGCAGTAAATTTGCCTCCTCCTAAACGAGTTCAATCTCGCTCAGCTAATCGCTCAGCTCAAAATAAGGGTAAAACTAAAGATCGAACTAGATCCAGATCGCCACATAATAAACGTGCAAATCAAGTACCTTTAAATCCCCAAGTACCACATAGTACTCAGGTACAATTAAATAATCAAGCGCCACCAAATAATCAGGTGTACGCTAACCAAAATGCGCCATTCAGTCATACTTTGCCACTAAATAGAAATGTTTCGCTAAATCATAGTGTACCGTTGAATCAAACTACGTCATTAACCCAAACAGTGCCGTTAAATTTAGTAACGCCACAACATAATCGGGTAACACCAAACTTAACACCAACTATGCCTACCTTGCAAATGCAAACAAGCGCTCAAACGCCGCTTAATATTCAAGTGCCTATAAATTCGCAAATGCCGAACCATTCCCATGTTCCTATTACTCCAAATGTAGTGATAAATCCCCAAATTTCAGATGGAAATCAAACTCCACTAAATTTAACCCCTACCCATAGTAGCGGACGACAGGGTGACTCATTGGATGATTCACGTCTTCAAAAGATTTTAGATCATACTTTAGCAGTATGCTTGCAATCAAACAGTGATAAGCTTAAGGCAGTAACTGATAATCATTTAGAAGTGTTAAAAACTATTCAAACTACAGATTCACAAACTAAATCTAGACTTTGGGCAGAATTACGAGCAGCCAAAAAGGAAATCCTTCCTTTTGCAGGGGATGACTCATTAGACATTTTCACTTTTGCATTAATGGTCGAAAATTTGCGAACATTAGATCCTTCACTACAAGATTCAGAACTAATTTCAGCTGTATGTAGTAAATGTACAGGTCCAGTTGCAATTTATTTAGCCATGAATCCGCATATAGCCAGTTCCCGAAATTGGGACAGCTTTAAAGAAATTTTAGTCGATACATTTGGTTGCGGAGGTGAAATCGTCACATCTACGTCGTTCCACACGGCGCGACTCAAACAGGGAGAAACTATCGAACTTTTCGCTGCCAGGCTAGAGAAAATGGCTTCACAACTTTGGAGAGTTAAACCTTCCGATTCGGATGCACAACGAGCTTTTAAACAATTAGCTGAGGATGATGGTATGCGTTCACTATTTTTACACGCCATGCCACGGGAAATTGAAACTCATGTAACATCGCAAATGCATACTACGTTCAGGGATACGTATAATTCAGCCATTTATAAACGTTCAGTTTTAGCTGGATATCAAGGCGATGAAAATAAACAACTTTCTAATGCGGAAGTTAACAATTTAGCTTTTGGTACAATGCTAGATAAAATGAATTCTTTAGAGAAAGGCATAACTAAGCTTAGCAATGCTAAACCTAAAAATGTGGAAGCTAAAGTTAGCGCAATTAACACTAATGTAAATCAAGGTAAAATCTGCCACCGTTGTTCAGCCCCAGGGCATATAAAGCGAGAATGTCGTACAAAAGACGAAAACTTACATACAGTACGACAACGTTGGAACAAATTTAAACAAGAAGGAGGATTTCCAACAAATAAATTTAACAACAGAAACTGTCGCGGAGGTAACCGTTACAGGGGAAATAACCGTGGTAAACGCGGAAATTATTTTTCTGGTTTTGAAAATAGGGATTCTATTCAGTTCAACATAAAAAATAACCCATATGCATTCCAAACTAACGCTAGCAATAACAGTAACAATGGTTACAATAATGGGCAACAAAATCAGAATTCCGGTAATAATAATAATAATTACGGGAAGAACCAAAACCAAAATAGAAATCAAAATCAGAACCAAAATCAGCAACGGCAAAATAACAACAGCCAAAACCGTGTTCCACAACACGCTACAGACGTAAATGAGCCCAATGACTCATGTCAAAATAGTAGCAATTCAAAAAACGAGCTAGTAGTCTGAATATGAACAGGGATTCAGAACTAAACTTAAATCAGTCAGAACGGAGCAATAATGACGATCAAAATCCACATGTCAGCTCAGTTCAAGCTCAAACTCCTGTTAATCAAACTAATGAGATAAATAATGCTCATTCTTTAAACGTAAAATGCGTTTCATTATTCTCAGAAAAAGTTGCAAATAAATTAATGCTAGATTTGTATTCAAACGTCGAATGGCATCAGCAGAAACTTGCTTTGCCAGATCGCACGCTAGCACTACCACGTATAGCGTCATATTTTGGCAAAATTCTATCAAAATATGTAGCAAGGGCTATAGAGAGTAACAAAAATCGTGTAAATGAATTTACAAATGCTTTAAACACAGTTAACGTTAAATATGGTTTAACTTGTGATTCTGTAGTAGTAACTCTGTTCGAAGATGGTTTAGATTCTACAAATTTTCATTCTGAATTAAACCCAGTCGACACTAAAAAGCTGATAGTTATTGCTTTATTAGGTCACGAACGCACAGTTCAGTTTAAGCATACGGATGATTCATTTTATAAAGACGGAGTTAACATCTATTGGTATTTCACCAACAACGCAGAAAGATTGGAAAATTAGAATTCCAACAGTTGTAGGAACGTTTGAGCCTACAATCTGCTTAACGTTTTGGGACAGCAAAAATGTTGCGACCCAAATGCGTCACCAGCGAAACACTCATCGTTGGGAGAGCGAGGAAACTTGCTCACGAGCATTTCCGCCCAACCAGGCAACAGGTGGTACAAGCTGCACCATCTAGCGTCAGAGGTTGATACTAGCCTCGAGTCGGAGCGCAAACGAGAAGCATCGCTCGACTTGGAGCAAACAGCGCCTAACGCTGATAACGTTCAAGTGAACAGAGTTTTAAATAAAACTAAGGTTAAATATTCACGTCCACACTTAGTGTTTGACGTTGGTAATAGGCCAGAAATCTGTTTATTAGACACAGGTTCTTCAGTTTCGTTAATTACGAACACAGCAGCACAACGCATGCTTAATGATTTTAGAGTTAAATGCCATTTAATTCCGATGACCACACCAGTCAACTTGGTTGGGGTCGGAAATCGTCAGATTAAAACTGATAGGAAAATAGTAACAACTGTAGAAAAGTGTGAATTTTCTAGAAATCAAGAGTTTATTATCGTTCCTGATGGTTCATTTGGTAACATTTCAGTACTATTAGGATACGATTTCATGTCAAATAAATCAGATTCATTAGCATTAAATTGCCCAGATAACGTCTTAACTATAGGCGATTTAAAATTTCAAATGTCATCTACAACAGCATTAGCTCATGTAGCCTATGACCAAAATAAGGAAATATTAAACAGGGAATTTCATAAACCCAATCACATTTACGTAGCGACACTTAATGTAGCTACAGATGTAGAAACCGATCATAATCCTAAATCTGCATGGAATTGTACCCCTAAACAACATTTAATAGATGTTACTGTATCTTTGTTAAGAGACGAAATAATACCATCAAATTGTGTGAGTAGGATAACGGGAAGTTTACATTTTCCATATCCAGAAATACAGACAGGAGTATTCCAACCTGAAAACGGCGAATTTCCTGTACATCTTGCTCACAGTCTTGTTAACACAACTCCCACAGGTATTATTCCAGTTATGTGTATAAATCTTAATGGATTTGACGTAGAACTAAAGGCGGGTTCTATCCTAGGTACGTACACGACAGCTATCATCGAGTACGAGGATGACGCTTCTTTGGCCTCGTCAAATTCAAATTTGCCCACCTCAGGTTCCATTGAGAAATCTCAAACCGCAAGTCCTATCGAGGTATCTCAAGTCTCAATTCCCATCGAGACTTCTCAAAATCAATCCAAACCGGGCGAAAGCTCAGCGCATGTGCCAGTTGGTAGCCTAACTGACGCTCCCAAGCTAAAATCCAAGGCAGAACTCGATGCGGAATGGGAAATTTTGAAACATAAATTCACGTTTCCAGATTTAAACAAGCAGGAAACGGGAGAATTTCTAGATATGCTTAAAATTCATCAAGATTCATTTTCTAAGAACGATTTTGACTTAGGATGTTATGAAGGGTACGAAGTTTCTATAGATACTGGCGAGTCACAACCAGTAAGTTCTAAAATGTACCGAGTTCCATTCCACCAACGTGAACTATTGGGTAAATATGTTGACAAAATGCAGAGAGTAGGAATAATTCAAGAAGGAAAATCAGGATGGTTATCTCCTTGCCTAATGATAAAGAGAAGGCCAACTGGTTATCGCGTAGTCGTAGACTTACGCGGCTTGAATTCTGTCGTTGAAAGTGTAAGTGTTCCAATACCTACTGTGACAGAAACCATGGCTCACCTTAGCGGAGCTAAATATTTTACACGCTTAGACTTTAAGTTTGGATTTTATCAACTTAAACTAGCGGAATCTGCTAAACCTAAGACGTGCTTCTCTGCTAATTCTAAGACCTATTTCTTCAACCGGCTCCCAATGGGTCTTAAAACTGCGCCTGCGCACTTTCAATTTTGTGCACAACAAATATTTGCAGACGTGCTAGGAGCCTATTGTACCGTCTATCTTGACGATTGTCTTCTGAGTAGTCTAGATCTTAAAACTCACATCAGTCATGTGAATCGAGCTCTAGAACTAGTCGCTCGTTCAGGACTGAAACTCAGCGTTGAAAAGTGCGAATTTGCACGCAAAAAGGTTAAATTCCTAGGCTTTGTGCTAGATGAAAACGGGATGCAACCCGATAGCGATGAAACAAAGACTATGCAACATTATCCTACGCCTAAGACACCTAAGCAAGTCCGTTCATTCTTAGGTATGGTAAATTTCTACAGGCGACACATTCCTTCATTCGCCGTAATGTCACAGATTCTATCCAGACTAACACGGAAAAACTGTAAATTTCTGTGGGGCGAAGATGAAGAAAGAGCATTTCCAGAACTTCAAGCGAGCTATGATAAAAGCTGCAACGCTTAAGCACCCAGATTTTTCTAAACCCTTTTTTCTTGAAACCGACGCCAGTGGAGTATCGATCGGAGGCTGTTTAAGTCAATATCACGGATGTATAAACTATCCGTTAGCCTACACTTCCCGAACCCTCACTGAGGCGGAACGGAAGGAAACGACCACTACAAGGGAAATTCTAGCGATTATACATTGTATAGATTCATTTCGCTGCTATTTACTTGGTAAGATGTTTTTCTTAACGACTGATCATTTAGCAATTTGCTATCTTTATTGTGCCTTCACCCTTCCCCCCAAATTAGAAAGAATCTTACTTCAACTCAGGGAATATGAATTCATCTTACGTCACAAGTCGGGCCGACTTCTAGCGGTTTCCGACGCGCTATCTCGTATAGAGATACCAGTCACTGTGTTGGGCAGTCAGTTTCCCGACTGGACGCGACAACACCTAGCGGTGGAGCAACGAAACGATCCATTCTTAGGCCAAATAATGAAACGTCTTAAAGATCAATCATCTGAAGATCTGATCGACGCTCATAACAAGCGAAACATCTTTTATAAAGATTATGACGGAATTCTATATAGAATTCGACTAGCAGACCCAAATAAAGGTCGTATGCACAATCTAGCACAGATGTGTATACCAAAATTTCTACGGACATATTGTATCCGGGATTACCATTCCACACCTAGCGCCGGACATCGCGGAGCCACAAAAACTAGAGAATTAATAGAATTATATTGCTATTGGCCTAAAATGATGGACGATATTGCACATTACGTTAAAACTTGTCAAATATGTCAAGTTTACGTTAGACCTAACAAGCCACTAAAAGCTAAGCTAAGAGCCAATCAACCCCTACAGAGACCAGGTCATTCATGGAGCTTGGATCTCATTGGACCCTTGAATAAAAGCGTTCACGGGAACGTCTACATAATGACGTTAATAGACGACTTCAGTCGTTACGTAATTGCAGTCGGAATCCCCGATAAGAAAGCAGAAACAATAGCAAATAAGTTGTTTTCTCACCTCATAGCTAGATTTGGAGCACCAGTGTAACTGCGTGGAAACAACGGGAGTGAGATAAACAACGCTATTGCGGCAAGATTGTCAAATTTGTTTAATATCAAACAGATAAACTTCACTCCTAACACGTCGTGGGTAGGAGGAACGGTAGAAGCCGCAAATAAGAGAATAGAGACAGTATTGCGTAAAATTTCTGCAAGTTGTCCAGAAAATTGGTGCGAGTATTTACAATTAGTAACTCAATATGTTTAAACTGCACATTTCTTTTTCGACCCAATAAAACTACGACGACTGGCATATTAGTATCAATCTGATTTAGCTCGGAATGAAAAGCTGTCGAGTCCACTCCGTCTTCGAACAGTGTGATTATTACAGAATCACATTTCAAATTATATTTAGTATTTACAGTATCCAGTGATTCTCGGAAAACGCTCGCTAAGTCCAAATTATTTTCCAGTGATGTCGTCACATATTTTGACGGAATTTTACCAAAATATGACGCTAATCTTGGTAAAGCAAGAACCCTATCTGGCAAGACTAATTTCTGTTGTTGCCAGTCAGCTTCAAATGGAAACGAAGTAAGCACTAGACTATACTAGAGTTTCAATTTTTTTTGGGTGTAATCAAAAGATAGCATTCAAAATCCACGATCAGAATAAGTAATTTGGATCCTGGATAGTGAATGGCATAGGAAAAATGAAAATTGACTTGTACCTTGGAATACTAAATTATGTAATTATCTGTAAATTATCTATTTGATCAAGAGAAACATTCAAAAACGACGGTCAGAATAAGTAATTCGGACCATGGATTGTGAATAACGTGGATAAAATGGTATGGTGATTATAAAAAGTTACAATTTGGCATTTCATATTTTTTTTATATATTTTATTTATCACTACAAGGTGATACTCAAACTCAAAAAGGGTTTTGAATTCAGGGATTTTGAAAAAATGAAATTTTTTTTAAACATTAGTAGAGATAAAATACTGAAAATACGGTGGGATAAGGCAGGAAGGCAAACAGAATACATGTTATGCATAAAATAAGAAAAAGAAAAAGAAAATAGTCTAAATACATATTGAAAGTACTGATGGCTCAACCCCCCCCCCCCCCCCAGCCAGTCTTTTGGAACGGGAAAGAAAAAGAGTTATGACAAATTTTGTATTTTAAAACAAGCATGGGAAATTGAACTTGTTCATTGATAAAATAAGGGGAATTCATTTTCCAAAAAGGAAAAAGCAGAAATCAAAGGTGTAGTAAGTTCAAGAGAATTATGTTTTTAATTTGATTTGAATTCTAAATTCTTTTTTCTCTGCTTAAATTACTTCAAAGGCCAAATAAATTAAAAAGCATATGATTTGAAATTTTTTTGTTTTGGATAAAAAAAATAAATAAATAAAAAAAAGTGATAACAATTGTAGTTTAAAAGGCAACAATTCAACTAATTAACAATACAAGAAGAAGACATAGGCCTATACCGGCCGGATCAAGAAAAAGGTTTTTGAATTTATAAATTGTGAATGGTTTTGGATCTGATACTAAAGGATTAAAATTTCTATTTTTAAAAGGCAAACTGCCAGATTCAAAAGCCAGTAAAGATTAAGCTAATATGGTTCATGGAAATTTTTTTTTATTTTAAACAGAAATGTTGCATTTGAAAGTACATTCATTTTTTGGGGGGATTTTGGTTCAAAATAATTTAACTTACCCCTTGGTGAAGAAAAGCAGAAGGGACAGTCGGAAAAACATGGCGGAGGAATGTGGTGCCTTTCTTCATCCGACATCTCCGGGGAGGATGGCAAGGAGCTGGTGAAAGCACCCTCATTGACTCTGAAGGTGTCACCGGAGGATGGTTTAATGAGGAAGGCACAGTGGAGATGGCATTCAGATTTGTAGTGGCGGGCGTCATTGAGAGAGTGATCGGCAACAATGCAGACAGTGATAGTAATGATGAGGTGGAATTTGGTGCTAAGGACGGGATGAGGATGGACAAACTTGGTGTGGAGAAAATAGTAACTAAATACATTGGTTGGATAGAGGATGGTGGCATGGCAGGATTATTGTTGTATTCTTCCATTAATGAAACACACTGCTGGTACGCTTCACAGCATTCATCGTCTCGGGGAAATGGCAGGAAGTAGGGGTAGCGGAAATGATTACAAGACTCACTATTACCAACATTGCAACGATAATAGTGAGGTGCGAGCCTCAAAATCCGGGCGGTGGTTCCTTCCGGCGATGGGACGCCAGAAGCGGGTGGATTGCGGAAACGGGTCCTCAGTAAAACAATCTGGAAAAAAGTTCCGTAGCACGTACGATGACGCATCTTCTCCAGGCATATTTTTTTTGTTGGGGGCAGTAACTGAAAATACGGTCAGAAAGTTGGGTCCTCCAACGATAATGGTTTTCAAACAGTCGAAAAATTTTGAAGTTTGATGGTTGACCAACTATGCTAACCAATCGAATTTCGTATTGACAGTGACGTCAAATAATAATAATAATGATAATGGTTGAGGCGTGCTAGTCGTCTCCTCGATTTTAGTCAATCCAACCACTCTACGACCTCTAAACTAACTTTTAATCGTTTCATTCCGCAACATGAGTCCACCAAGCACCTCACCTTACAGCAAAAATTCCAATTCGAACAATGTACTTCATGTAAACGAAATTTTGTGCTTCGTTCTCAACCGGATGGAAACCAACAAACAGGATGATTTGGTCCGCTTAATCGAAACTTACTACACATCAGATGAAATTTTTGCTGCCAAGAAAACGCTGTTTTTCATTTGTGAAAAGCGTTTTGTAGTCGGACAAGGTCAGGATAAAGAAGTAAGACACATTATAGATATTATCCACGCACTGTCAGCAATCCCTGTTTGCAACTGTCCAAGATTTGTGTCCGAGCGATTACGAATTCCCCGGGACGAGTGGAATGCATCGAATTCGGCAATCTCGCTTCCACCATGCAAGAACTGAAAGCCGAAGTTGCAGAAATTCGTTCTACCATGACTGCTTTAGTCACTAAAATACTTCCACGTGAATTCGGCACACATAATGAAGTAATTCACAGCATTTCTGGGCCAACTAATTTTGGTCCCATGGGAAACGCACGTGGTTACCACCATGCGATGCAAGCGGATACGGAAATGGAAACGACAGAAAGGCCAACTGAGATGCAACCCGATGTGCGCTTTGGTGTCAGAGAGCAGACGACAGTGCCTTACGACCTCGGCAGCAATCTCGAAAATGAATTAACTATTAAACACGGAAATCGCAAGAAAGTCATTTCTGATGAGCAAGAAACCGTAAGAGAACCCAAGGTAAACAACCATCCACCCGAACAAAGGGCAACATTTAGACACCAAAATGGAGAGCTCGTCGAAATGCATCTACTAATCAAGGCCACACGGTAACGTTTTGCATTGGTCAAAATACTGTAAGTAACCTGAGAGTGGCAGACGGCACGACTATTAGACAGAATACAGCAAAAGTGTTTCTCACGCGGTGCTACACTGCTACAACACCCAAAGAAATTGCAGACCACCTTTTCAAAACCACTAATCTCAATGCCAACATCTACAAAATTAGAACCACGTTCCCATTCTACGCTTCGTTTTGTATAGAGGTTGCCCACGAAAATCTAGAAAAGATTTCGTCTGCTTCACTCTGGCCCAATGGATCACTAATTGCCAAGTTTAGAAGTATTTTTAAGAAAGAAAACATTCTCGCTTCCTCATTGAATATGAAGCAGCCAATGGTAGCCACACCACCGCCAGCAGAGTTGTCTGAGCCGGTGTGCAATTCTCTAACTTGCCCGTCCTTCCCAACCTCGGATCCCTCTCACCATCCCACACTGTACCTCATCATGAACCATCCCCACCCCCTCCCCCAATCCACCCAGAGCCTGAACCCATTCTCCCTATGCTTCTACCAACATCTACACCACAGTTCCCTTCCAAGCCCCCCATGCCTAACACTCCATTAACCCTGTCAGCAACCCAGGTACCTCCCCTCCCTTCACTCACTCATCACACCCTTCTTGCACCTACCCCTCCAGGTCTTCGATATACCCCGAACCCAACGAGCCCTACAACCTTGAACAAGACAATGTTGACACTTGCAAGTCACTCTGGATCTCCTAGCAATCAGCAATGACTGCCTCTTGGCAACCTTTGTCATCTGCCATCAACTTTGTACAAACCCCTCATTATGTACACTAATGCCGACTCCATCTGCAACAAATCACCAGAACTTGAATCAGTTATCCAAAGCACCCAACCAACTGCGGTCTTCGTCACTGAAGCTAAGTGCAAACGCACCAACAATCATTCTGATGTTGCAGCTCTCTCCTTCTGTAACTACACTACTATTCACTTCCAGCTTGACGAGCAACCTCGAGGCATTATTGCTTTTGTTCGCAACGATGTGGAAGCTACGGTTAAGAAATTGAATCCCTCAGTCAATGAAATACTAGCCCTCAACCTGCGGGTTGGCAAAATGAAACTCCTGCTAGTCTGTACTTACCGTTCCCCAAGCAGCACTGACCTAAACAACAGGAATCTCATTGAAGCCTTAAGACGCTAGCCGACACTACCTCCACCAACATTGTGATTGTTGGAGACTTCAATTTGTCTCAGACTAAATGGGAGAATGGGACTGGTACCTCCAATTCATCCATGGAGGAAGCATTTCTTGATTTTTTCACCAGCCGTAATTTAGCTCAACTTGTCCAAGAGCTCACCAGATAACAGAGGTAATCAAACTCCAAGACTGCTTGACCTCGTCCTGACTACAGAAACTGACAACCCCACACACCATGTCACTGTTAGTGATTTTCTGGGTCACAGCGACCATTGCTGGGTCAACATTTTTATGCAGTCAACCCCCACCAAGCGCCCAACTGCACCATCCAATCTAAACTACAAAAAAGGTAACTTTGCAAGAATGCACCATGATCTCCTACAAGCCAACCTTAACACCAAAATGGAAGGACTGGATGTGGAAGAGGCCTGGACGCTCTTCCACACTACGGTTAAATCCACTGTTGAGCAAAACACCCCAGCTATCAACCTTAAAGGGAAAAAATCGCAAACCCACCCATGGGTAAACAAAGATATCGACTGCTATCAACAACAAGCGCACTCTTTGGGACCACTTCAAGCGCTCTGGAAATGGGGACAACCGTGTTAACTACAATGTAACCCGTAACCAAACTACGAAGGCCTTAAGGTCAGCCAGGGCAACTTACTAAAGAAAAATTGTGGATGCTGCAAAACACAGCCCAAAACAGTTCTGGTCCTTCGTTAACCGATCCAAGAAACAATCGTGCCCCGTTGGGGACTTACAAGGACCCACCAAAATTGTCAGTTACTCGAAACTTAAAGCCGAGCTGATGAATTCGTATTTCATATCCGTCTACACCACTAACCCAATTCCGTTCACCCTTCCAGCACCGCCAGATGACTTACCCAGTCTAAATGACATTATTATCAGTGAAAATGACATCAACAACTTCTTTCAAAACCTCAAGATTCATTCAGCACCAGGACCAAATGGGCTTCCTCCTCTGATCCTTAAAGAGCTCGAAGACGTCATCAAAATTCCAGTTCTTTTAATTTTTCAGAAGTCCATCAGTGAAGGCAAACTACCATCTGGTTGGAAACAGGCCTTCATCACTCCTATACATAAATCCGGATCCAGAAGCAACCCTGCAAACTACCGCCCAATCAGCCTGACCAGTATCCTCTGCAAAGGACTGGAAAAAATCCTTTGCAAACATATACTTGATCACCTGCTTAATAAGAAGCTCCTTCACCTTAACCAGTACGGTGGATTGCCGGGTTATTCTACTGTGCACAACCTTGTGCACTTTCTTGACCGAGTCACGGAATGGGTTGACGAGCATCTCCCAGTTGCAGCAGCCTACTTTGACCTAGCCAAGGCTTTTGATACTATTCCTCATGACCTACTGATCGATAAAGTCGCCCAAAAATACATCGGGGGCAAAACCATCCAGTGGATTGCAGACTTCTTAACAGGAAGACAGCAATGCACCGTCATTGATGGCTTCATTTCCTCGTCCCAGAAGGTAGAGAGTGAAACTATTCAAGGATCAGTCTTTGGCCCATTACTTTTCATTATTTTTATCGATGATGTTTCTGAAGTAGTGAAAAGCGACCACTGTGTTTTCCTAGATGACACTAAAATTTTCTCGGCAGTTACCAACCATGCCAAACGGACCTATTGCAAAACGACATCCACAATTTCGCAAGCTGGGTTAACAGGATGAAAATGTCTCTGAATGCAGCCAAGTGTGCCATTGTCCCATTTGGTTCCGATCACTTAATCAACTTCTCCGTGTCACCAAGTGCTCCCCCATTGCAATAAGCAACAGCCAAAAAGACCTTGAGATCATCGTTGACTCCCAACTCTCATTCTCAACGCACATCAACTACGTGGTCTCCAAAGCATACAAGGCACTGGCAATTATTAAAAGAAACATCCAGTTCCCCGGCAGAATAACCTTCCTCCGGCTCTACTGCGCACTTGTACGCACTACTCTGGAATACGGCAACCAAGCCTGGTGGATTAAATATGAGGGTGATGCAGATAAAATCGAAAGGGTACAACGACGTAATACCAAAGTCGTCAATGGACTCCACGACTTACCTTACACAGAGCTCCTGAAGGTATTACGACTACCAACTCTGCTTTACAGGAGATCAAGAGGGGACTTGATTTTTACTTATAAGTGCTTACGTGATTCAAGCAACATCGCAGCAACCTGGTTCACACTCAGTGAGGGCCAACCCACCAGGAACAACGGGAAAAAGCATTTCCAACGGCGATGTAACTCGCGGGTGCGCCAACTCTCCCTACCATTCCGGGTTTGTTCCCTGGAACAGACTCCCTGCTGATGTTGTACAGGCACCTTCTGTCCTATGCTTCAAAAGACGCCTACTTGCCTGGTGTCTTAGACCCGTACCACTACAAGAACTGGTAAACTCCTTCCCAATGCCAAAAGCTATTGAGTTTCCTGTTGGTGTAGATTCAAGTTCAAGTTCAAGTTCAAATATTGGGTGCCGTACTGTCTAGTTCTGTTTTCTAACCCATCCCCCGCTTGTTGACACAGTCGGGAGCCTATTGTCCACTTGATCTCAAATTTTGAGACCAAGATGGTCGATACCGTTATTGAAGCCACCTGTTAAAAAGTCGGCAACCTTTTAAACTCGGTGATGCGGTTGGGGTGAGCACCCCTCACCCCACGAAAAGAGGAAGGGGTGGATGCTCACAAGGTGTACATCAGGCCAAAAGTGGGTCAGTAAGACTTGGTTGACCAGTAAAACTAAGAATAATACAAACTAAAAAGAAGGAATTTGTGTTTTAACCAAATAAAAGAAACCAAACAATAATGCTTACTTTTGGGAAGCATATTTTATTACATTATATACTGTACAAAAAGTGAAAAGCAGGGGTGATAGAATAAGGAGTGATGTGATAAAAATATGAATTTATTTCCACAGGATAAAACAAAACTGATTATGATGTAAACAGTATTAATGTATTCCTCTTCCCTTTCTTTTTGTTTTGAACATGTTGCAGAAAAGGTGTGATAAAGGTTGGGAAGTCAGAGATGGAGTAGAGATGATGAAAAGACATGGTTGACACGAAAAGAATCAGAGATGGAAGTCCAAAAGAAGGACGATACATGTAGCATGGGGTTGAGATGGAGATAAAGGAAGAAAAAGGATGAAACCCTAAATAAAAGATGAGTAAAATTGTAAAAAGTGTCTAATTGACGGATGAAACTTCTGGGGACACAACAACGAACCCCCCCCCCCCCCCTCCACAAGCGAGGGTAACAGATAGGACCAATAACTTTTAAACGAAAACATTTAAAGCCATCTGAAATAAGGCTCAAGTTGTCACTTTAACTGATGCCTAGGAAATTAGAAAGTTATGCACGTAACCTCAAATGGTGAATGGGAAATAGAACAATACAAACAAGAATTTCAGTTACAAATTGGGCTTCTGATACTTCTGATACTTCTGATTTTACGAGAATTGGATTCTCGATGCTTCTGATAATTCTGATTTCACGAGAATTGGATTCTCGATGCTTCTGATACTTCTGCTTTTACGAGAATTGGATTCTCGATAGTTGGGTACCCACTATTTTTACAAGAATTGGATTCTTGATGTTGCAGTTGTTTTTACAAGAAGCGGATTCTTGATGATGGAACTGTTTTACAAGAATCGGATTCTTGATGACGGAATTGTTTTTACAAGAATTGAATTTTTGATGATGGAGTTGTTTTTACAAGAATTGATATTTCTTGATGTGGATTTTGACGAGAGTTGGACTCTTGATAGTGAATGTGTGAAAGTTGGACTTTCAAAATTTTAATGGGAATTTGATGTAGACGTTACGGAAAAGGTGCTGTTTGTATAACTGAATATTCTTTCCCTGGGAGTGATAGACACTAAATGACACAACAGATACAACTTTCATTTCACATCACATGAAACTGTATGAAGTATAGCTAAAAAGAAACTGGTAAGACATTTATCTTCTCTTCTCTCTTGTTCTATATAATAAAACACACATGTCCTAGAGTAGGAGGGTTGGGAGAAGATAGGTTAAACTCGTTGTTCAATTTCTGAGACTAATTAGAGAATGAACGGTCTGATAGCGATCATACGAGAATGTAGGATCCGCCCCTTTTCAATACTCCAGGTAAGATTGGGTATTGAGAGGGATCACAATAAGATTTGCGGTTGTCCACGTAGGTTGTCATTCTGGGTCCATTAACAGTTGCACACAGAACTAATCGTTGACGATTAAGACACCGATAGGGTCCTGGGGTTGGATTCTATTTTGACTAACACGTTGAAAAATGTTATTTATGAAATGTTTCATCCTGATTTCTTCGTAATGCGCCTGAAACCAACGGATAAGCTATGTGACGAATAAAGACCATAGCGAGATCTGAAAATTACAAAACATGCTAAGACGAAATAATTCGAAAAAAAAAATTGAAATCAACATTATTCAAGAGATCTGACTAAGAACAATAAGGAGAGATTTTCAAACGTTTTCTGTAAAATTGAAAATGAAAGGATTGATATGGTGTAGATTGGAGATAAAAGAAAAATGGAAATTAATGATATTTAGTAAAATTAAACATGCAAAGGAGGAGAAAAGAAATGGATCAGAAAGTTTGGAAGTTGGTGATAAATTTGGAAAGTGATGTAAAGTGAAAGAAGTGAAAATTGAAAATGATTTAGAGATTACAGTGAGAAATTTTTCAAAAAAGTAACGAAAGTCATTCAAAACAGTTGTAACACGTAAAAACTACTTGGCACAAAACGAAAACCTCAAGGTGAATCAAAAATGTTTGATGAAAATTCCATCGTTGTTTTCCTCTTATATTCCTTGCATGGCAGGATGAAAGCACGCATGGAAATCACGAAAGTACTCCGAAATTTGGTCAGGATAGCCGAATTTTCACGTCAAAAGAACAAACACAGCAAGCTTACACTTGAATACAAGAGAAGAAATCCAATTACGATGCAATGGATATAAAATTGCTGTTATTTCTGCGTTTTGGGTTAATGTTCTCTCCAGGAAACAACAGGATAAATTTTGCGTGTTATTTTAGAACAGGGTATCAATAAATTGAGAAGGGGATGAATAAAAATGTGTGGTTTTCAAAATGTAATAAAAAATGGTTATGAGTTGTAAGCATTGATCAAGTTGTATAAGGATGTAAATGAAATTGTATAATAATGATTGTATAATAATTCATGGCATGAAAACGAATGATGTTATTATTCTGTGACGGATACGGTGGAATATGTTGAAAATGGTTAAATACAGTTTGTAAATTTTGATGTCATAAGCAAAATTGTTGATTTTTTTTTAAACAGCAAAAGTATTATCGAAATGTTAATACATGAAAACTGATAATAAAGAAGAACTGTAAAATTGGAGATGATGAATGATTATTGATGTGCTAAATTGTCGGAATATTGTGGAATGAAAATAATGGAAAAACAGTTTTAAAGTGATTGGTGATGCACGTTCTGAGGAAATTAGTCTAGGACTATGGGTTTTCCAGATAAAAGTAAAACTTAACTTTGGGATTAAAATTAATACTGGACATCACATAAGAATGAGTTCGAATCATGTGTGGACAGTTTTACCCCAGTTTCTTATTAGGGGACGTTTCTGATGCCAGCTTTTTAGGCTAAATTAATCAAAAGCTGCGGTGGTTTGAATAAGTATTATGTGATGGGATTTGAACAAATAAATTAAAATTAGGGAAGCAAAGAATTCCTAAAAGAAACACTTAGCTTCTGTATAGAAGGGGATATTGTAATGGTAATATATTTGCATAAATTAATATTCATATAAAATATTACATAAAAGATATCAGGATGCATTTGGTATGCAAGGCAGTCATAATTATTATTATAAATCAAATCAGTGCATAAAATAGCACAAGATGTGGTAAAATGTAACCAGGGAACTATAAGACAAAAAAATAGGAACAGGAAAAGACTCAGCCAGACAGAGCGTCACCAACACAAGGTTAAGCAATTAGGATTTGAGGTCAACACGAAAACAAGGGGAATGACTTTTGTACTGTTTTGTCAACAGACCACTTTAGATAATTACAGGCTTAGTAAAGTGAGTGACATATCTTGAGCTAGCAATCTTGAAAGTAGAGCACAGTTGACAGGTGATCCAGATTGGTGTAATTATTATAAGTGGAGGGGTAATTATTGGCGATAGACAAGACAGAAAAGGGAAAGTCTATTAACCGATGGAATGTAAACAGAAGTTATAAAAGGATGAAGGGGACTTAAGTGAAAGTGTGGTTATTGTTAGGAGTTGAGAGAATCATCAACTTGCGTCTTACGTGGTGCTCCGCCCGTTCCTTGGCTCGGAAAAGTACGCCAGTGTTTGTTGTGGTGCCGGGGTTCTCGACGGCCAAGCCGTGCAGGCTACACCAACTCAGTTAAGCTGATAGTCTCTTATTGTACGTAATGCTGGAGTATTAGTATCGATATTATTTAGCGGGAAGCATAACCCAGTACCATTATTGTTACGGTTTGTACTTATTTAACGACAATTATTAAGGATTAATAATTGAGGGTTTAACAAATATGGTTGAGTGTTGACTTCATCTCTTATAAATTTCAGTGCATATGCACTCTTGTTAATACGGTCTATATAAATTAAAGTAACCGACCAGTCCTGAATTAAGATTGCTGACTATGCCTAGCTTGAATAAAACGGATAATTAATCAATTGGTGTCTTTGGTCTCTTGAATTGATAGAGTTTGTTCACACAGTGTTCCTACATCCATCCTGACAATATACGTGGTTTTAACGCAAAATAAAACCATAACAAAGTTCATTAAATTTGGCCACATCATTTCTATTCTGAAAACTGTTATCAAGCTAATTTATCGCTAATTTAAATCCTTTCCTTTTCATACTCACAAATTATGAGGTTGTCGTTCGCCGTGCCTTTGCCCCGGTTCACCGTCTCATTCGACCATCGAAAATTGCGCAGGAACCTTTTATACTCCGTTTGCGATTTGTAAACTGAGCGTGGCTCGCGAGCAGCTTGATTGTAGCGTACATTTTCCGGAGTTGGTGTACCCTGTGGCTATCTATAGACCGCTTGTCTGTGCACGATCATGGTTTTGTTATTTGACGACCAATTTTTTTATGTTCACTTTTTTTTCTTTTTATTACAGGCCTTCTCCATCAATAGGGAATCGGGAGGAATCAAAGACAAATAATTTTTTTTTTTTTGGGGGGGGGGAGGGTTATAAGATAAATTTCAGGCTGGATTCCAAAAAGAAAATCCTTTTTTTTTATCTAATCTCATTTTAGCCTCGGTTATTTTTCCACTTACTGTCGTGATTTCCGACTCAGGCCCTTTCAGCAGTGGCGTAAATAAGGATGGTGGGGTAAAAGGGCTCTCCCCGCCCCTCCACCCACCCAATATCGAGCCGTGGGGCAAAAAAATCTTTGGAAAAATGTATGTATTTACTATTTTCTTTAAAACATTCACCACTGCCTTTTGGGTATTTCTTCCCCCCCCCCCCACGCCCCCTCCTTGTATTTTGGGTCAGACGGTAATAAATAAAACAAAAACGTAGGTTTTAATTCATTGTGGAGCTAAAAAAAAAGTTAAGGAAGGAAGTGTGTTTTACTGTGTATGTTGTAACAATTTATTTGTGAAACAATACAAATTTCAGATCTTTTCATTTTTGGTGGTTGTGAAACCGTTTGTTTAGCTCTGAAAAGAGCTATTTGTTAACAGCCAAGCTAGGGGGGGGGGGGGGCAGAAAGTGGGGGGGGGGGGAAATCCAGATTGGAAAAGAAGCATACTATCTTTAACAAAACCATCCTGGCTGCCGGTGTGTAGCAAAATGAGTCTTCGGCCCTTTCTGATCGGAAGAAGGCGACCATCCAAGCCGTCATTTGCGCTGTCAGCTGTGAGTCCGGTGCGCCTTTTCTTTAGCTGCCATTGGTGTTCGCGCCCGTGATGCTCATACTCCCAAGTTTCATCCAAATAAATAAATACTGTAAATGAGACGGATTACTTCTTAAATGTCGTACCTGACGTAAAAATCGGCGATGCTGGGCAACAATTTCTGGATGCTTTTACATAAAGTTACTGTTGTTGCGTTTTCCGTATATCATCCCAAGTTTCGTTTTTCATGATTAAATGCCACGGAAGTTCTCCCATCTTTAAATCCAAACTTCGATTAGAACTTGGCCAAAACATTATCAAGATTTGGATAATTACCTTCTCGGTGTATTTCAGTCATTGCTCCTCGAGCGGCTGACAGTTGAAAGTCGTGCAAGCTTGTTGGCGCCTTTGGCCGTTATTTCGCTGCCGTTACGAACCGCGGAACTGTAGCCTCTGCTGCGGCTGGAGTAGCACTTGTTTCGGCGAGTAGTTGCGCGCCTTCGTTAACTATTTGTTTAACACAACTGAAAGAAACCTTTGTTGCATCCGAAGTTTCTTGGGAAACGGCGTTCTTGCTCTTTGTAGTGGTTCCTTGCTTCGCAGATAACAATAGACATTCCAAATAATTTCTCTAGTTGCCTGTGAATCATTTTACCTCTTATTTCCCGATTGAAGACGCGTTAATGGACGCCATTTTGTGAGTGCTGCACTGGCGGTTTTTTTTACCCATGATGCTAGTCGTGGTGTTGTACTGGAGTGGACAATCGATATTTTTTTAAGCCACGCCCAGTTTACAAATCGCGTACGGATTATAAGTGATGTTCATCGTGGCTGGAGACGCTCTCTCCCTTTCCTGTCGCGTCTTTCGGTCTCTATCCCCAGCGAAGGGGAATCCCGTTGTGACGTCAAAGCTTTTGCGTTCGCTTGACTGCACTTGATTGGCTAACGAGGCCAGCCTTAACATTTCCATGAGCGCATCGCTCGTAATTGTCATTGGTTAATTAAATTTACTTCTTAATGGATTTTAAGCTTGTTAATTTTATTACATTTATATTTCCGAAATCTGCTTTAAAAACTATAAACTAAAAACTGAAGTGTCTATCCAAATGTGTTTCTGTTCGCCCTCTGGTTCTTAGCTACGGCATTTTCGTTGCGTCCACTCGCCTCCCAAGCTGTCCTATTTAGCGTTCCCTACTCTCATAAAACTTGTACAAAAACTGCCGTAATTACGGTTCTTACAAAAATGCTATGCGCCCCATCTAAAAAAAACTACTTACTCTAACCACCCAACCACAATTACTTATTGAACACCTGACACCGATTTAGAACCAAAGACCAAGCAACACTGCCACATTTGGCAAGGAATTCCTAACAAAGATACAGACTCTTGAGTCTCCAGGATGCCCCTGGCGTTCCAAGTGCAAAAAGAACTAGAGAGGAGCACTCAACTGAATAAAAAACACCAGTGGGTTAAACCGTCAATGGAGCCTCTTCTTCCACTGACCAGTCGAAGCACTCTGAGCCAACTAAATCACCGCTCTCACCCCATTACACACACACACACACACTGGGACAACTCAGCACACTACAACACATGCTGTTGTCTTGGGCCTCGACACCAGTAAGGGCCCCTTGGCAATACCCACTCACACCCTCTGCCGTGTGGCCCCCAACCACTTCCTGAGAGCTCTGGGTCGGGCCAGGCCCAACGGACCGAACTGACTTCTCAACTAACATACTCACCATCTTAACACATGGGTCGCTACTAGTAGACGCAACCTGGTCAAGCTCTGCCACCACAGGACAGACTTCAGGCACCGGACCGATACTTTGGTGCACACGGGTGCACTAGGGTGCACCAGCCAACTCGACACTATGTATTCTCACTTTAAATTACGGGGGAGAGGGGGCGCTTCTTGCTACGTTTGCACCGCTGCTGCAGCCACCTGCTGGACGCCTCAACTAGACCACCGCTTAAAGTGGCACTCGTCGACCGCTTGCGGCACTCGCTCTTTATTTGTTAACGGGTAACAATGCAAACGGACTGCCAGAAATAATCGGCAACACAACATTGTCGATAAAATGGACGCGCTACTTGTTTGTAATAGGGCGCATGGCTTCCGGCCACTAAGCTCTTAATAAATCCTTAGTTCGCGCTATTTATTGTTGATGGTTGAATGCAAATCAGCAAACGCTTTAATTTATACTAGCAGAGTCGCTCTCTTCGCTCGCTCATTCCGCGTCGTCTCACTGCGCTCGAGGAGCTTTCATTCTGCAACTCTTATTTATACTGCTCACAGACATTCCACACCTAAATCGGTCAAGCAAATGATCAGAGTGCAGTGCGCGTTTTTTGCAAAGCTTCAGTTTATAAACAAATTAACTAAACAAAAAACGGATTCACTGTTTAGAAAACCATCCCCCTTCTGCTGTGCGGCTAAACTGCCAATGAGCCAGGAGGCGAGACACGCGATTTCTATCCCAGTCGGCCTTGGCTTGAAGAATACGCTCGAGGAGCTTTCATGCTAAAACTCTTACGCTGCTGACAGACATTTCACACCTAATAAAACAATAATTAGAATGTAGTACGAATTTTTCTTAAGGTTTCAATTCGTAAACAAACGATATGGTAACCATAAATACTCCAACGGTTTGGCCACTTAATAGATACATGCGCCTCTTGGTCAAATTATCAGCCATAATACCACTGACACAGTACTGGACTACGCGTGCTACGTGGCGCAACAATCATGAACCATTCTCATCCAACCTGATTCCCGTTTTGTACTGAATGCAGCGTATAAGAAGTGTCCAAGTTGTAAACTTTGTACGCAATCCCTTGTCACAAGGTCGTCTGGGAGTGCGGATGTGGGTTGCGTTTCCTGGTTCCAGGCCACTTAATTCAACATCGCCGAATCGTATTTTACCATAGCCTCGATAAAGGCATTTTCTTTCTGGCACATGCATGAACTGGCCTTGAGCCAGGAGATGAGACACGCGATTTGTAGCCCAGTCGGCCTTGGCTTGAAGAAGACAGTCCCTTTCTGCCACGCGATTGAGCCAGGAGGCGAAGCATGCGATTTGTACCCAGTCGACCTTGGCTTGAAGAAGCCATCCTCTTTCTGGCTTTCACCTAAACTGACAATGAGCCAGGAGGCGAGACACGCGATTTCTTCCCCAGTCGGCCTTGGTTTGAAGAAGCCTTAGCCATCCCCGCTGCAAGGCCGTTTCAACGCTGTAGCACACGAGTTGCTGCATGTTTGAACTAAACATGCTTGGTAATTTTATCATGCATACTCCTTTGTGCCGCTCTTGGTATAGATTATTTTTTTATTCAAATAAATGTTGCAGACTTTACACGGCTTTCCTTGTTTCACAAATTCTAAGAATTTTTACTGAAAAGCCATCTCCTTACCCGCTACGTGCGATGCTTTGAAACAGCAACCACATGTCGCCTATAATTTTTTACTAATATAAAAATTTCGTGCAAGGCGAAATCGTACCTAGAAACTATTCGTGTTTACCACAATTAGGCTGGACTATTGCTGAGTAGAGCACTAGCTAATAGCACACTATTGAACGACTGTCGATGTTTTTCAAATGCAAACGTGGAAATATTTTCATTCTTTTCTTTCTCACATTTTTAGCCTTCCCACATCTGAAGTCAGCATACACGCAGCACGATATTATACCCCGATATTATGCGTGTTTACCATAATTATGCTAGACTGTTGAGGCCCAACGGACCGAACTGACTTCTCAACTAACATACTCACCATCTTAACACATGGGTCGCTACTAGTAGACGCAACCTGGTCAAGCTCTGCCACCACAGGACAGACTTCAGGCACCGGACCGATACTTTGGTGCACACGGGTGCACTAGGGTGCACCAGCCAACTCGACACTATGCATATTGATCGAATGTCGATGTTTTACAAATGCAAACGTAGAAATATTTCTAACACCCTTTTCTGTTATCAATTTAGTTTGTTTAAGTAGGCCTAATTTGCATTTATCATTTAATCTTTTCGTACCTTTACGTAATTTCATTTAAATTTACGGCCAAATTGGCAGTTTGAATGTGAAATACCCACAATACAACTCCCAACAGTCGTCCCATGAGTGAGCTGCACTTGCCTTATTCTTGAATGACAGCTATTCGGATTGCAGGCCATTATCCCACCGACAACAATACTGGACCACGCGCCGCCTACGTGGCACAACAATTGTGGACCATCCTCTCAGCAGGAATATGTGATATTCCGAAACTAACAATCAACTTCGAAAAATTCGTTTCAACAACTGTCCAAATAGTCCAGTAGAATTAGCATTTTGCCTGGAACTAATTCAGAAGGAGATGAAACTTGGTAGATATGTTCCGAATACCATTGTAAACTACCCCTAAAATTCCCCAACTTTCCCACTTGAGCTCCTGCCGCCATCTTGGAAAATGGCGGCCGTTTTTTTTCGCGTTTCGTGTACTAATTTGCATTTAGTACACTGTATTAAGAAACTTTGTAACACATCTTCCGTTTAAAAAATGTATATAGATTTTGCTATACAATGCAATCTAAAATGGAAAATGAAAGCCGTTTTAGCATTTTTTGACCGTATAGCCAAATCTATGCATTTTTAAAAAGGAAGATGTGTTAGAAAGTTGCTTAATACAGTATATTACGCAACTTTGTAACACGTCTTCCTTTCAAAAAATGCATAGATTCGGCTATACAATGCAATCAAAAATGAAAAATGGTGGCCGTTTTTTTGCATTTTTTGACCGTATAGCCGAAGCTATGCATTTTTTGAAAAGAAGATGTGTTACAAAGTTGCTTAATGCACTGTATTAAGCAACTTTCTAACACATCTTCCTTTTAAAAAATTTATAGATTCATCTGTACAATGCAATCTAAAACGACGGCCATTTTTGCGTTTTTTACTGTAAAGCCGAATCTATGCATTTTTTATGGGCGAATCTATGCATTGTTTACACTGTATTAAGTAACTTTTTAACACATCTTCCTTTCAAAAATGTGCATAGATTCGGCTATACAATGCAACAAACATTAATTTTTATGTCCTATGTTTAAACACCATCAATTTAAACTAACGTGGGTATTGACAAGTTACATAGTGAATTATTGCGCTCCAATTAGAAGTTCACCGTTTTAATCAACGTAGGTACTGAAAACATTGAAACCCACTAAAGAACTTCACAAATATCCTACATAAGGTAGATTTGTAAAAACATGAATAATTTGGAACACCGTTTGCCGAATGACCTTTTAGTTTGATCACTCATCCTGTAGTATGCCAAGTCTACATAGCACATTTACTTTCGACGGAATCTCGTAGGTTTTCTTGCAAACCAGATCGTTCACTAATTGATTGTTCATTTTTTGATAGTTCTTCACTTACTGAGGGTTTCTTGAAATAACCGGTGTTAGCACTATCTGTTTCAGAAATACTTTCTTCAATTCCTACCTCACTGAAGTCAGCTGCTAATGAAAAATACTGTACAGTCTCAGAAAATGTAATATCATCAAAATCTTCCGGATCTTCTTCATCTGCAATAGTTGTTGACGATATTTGAAAAGAATCCTTTCATGTTAACCCATGACAGCTTCCCAGGAGCTTTGAATATTTTAAGACGGCTTTTTTACAGTCAAAGCGCTTGGCACAATCAATTGTAGAATTATAGCAAATCTTATTCATAAGGTGATCTAGTGTTGGATGAGAAAGTGTCTGGATGGTTGCAAGTCTTTGGTGCCTGCGTGCCCATCTCCATTTTTCTGCCTCCAAATGATTGCCATGCCATTGTTGTATTTGAAGATACGAACGCAATGAATGTTGTTATGCTGCACTTTCTTCGACAATAAGCAGTAGATTTGTTAAAACAATGATAACGGTATATGTACTCAATGAGTTTCAATTTTTCATTTTTGAAAAGAAGATATGTTAGGAAGTTGCTTAAAGTGCTGTATTAAACAACTTTGTAACACATCTTCCTTTAAAAAAATACGGACGTTCTGCTATACGGTCAAAAAACGCTAAAAAGGCCGCCATTTTCCATTTTTGTTTGCCTTGTATAGCCGAATCTATGCATTTTTTAAAAGGAAGATGTGTTAGAAAGTTGGTTAATAGAGTTTACTAAGCAACTTTGTAACACATCTTTCTTTCACAAAATCCATAAATTCGGCTATACGGTCAAAAGACGCTAAAACGGTCGCCATATCTGCCATTTTTTGATTGCACTGTATAGCCGTATCTATGCATTTTTTAAAAGGGAGATGTGTTAGAAAGTTCCTTAATACAGTACATTACGCAACTTTGTAACATCTTCCTTTAAAAAAATCAATAGATTCGGTTTTACGGTGAAAAAATGCAAAAATGACTGCCATTTTCCATTTTAGATTGTATTGTATAGACGAATCTATACATTTTTTAAAAGGAAGATGTGTTAGAAAGTTGCTTAATACAGTGCATTAAGCAACTTTGTAACATATTTTCTTTTCAAAAAATGCATAGATTCAGCTATACGGTCAAAAAACGAAAAAATATGGCTGCCATTGTTCATTTTTGATAGCATTGTGTAGCCGCATCTATGCATATTTTGAAAGGAAGATGTGTTACACAGTTGCGTAATATACTGTATTAAGCAACTTTCTAACACATCTTCCTTTTAAAAAATGCATAGATTCGGCTATACGGACAAAAAACGTAAAAACGGCTTTCATTTTCGATTGCATTATATAGAAAAATATACACATTTTTTTAAAGGAAGAAATGTTAGAAAGTTTCTTAATAGAGTGTATTAAGCAACTTTGTAACACATCTTCCTTTCAAAAAATGCATAGATTCGACGATACAGTCAAAAAATGCAAAAACGGCCGCCATTTTCCAAGATGGCGGCGGGAGCTCAAGTGGGAAAGGTGGGGAATTTTAGGGGAAAGTTTACAATGGTATTCGGAACATATCTACCAAATTTCATCTCCTTCTGAATTAGTTCCAGGCAACGTCGCAAATTTAGCTAATTCTACTGGACTAAAAGGGGTTTTTTCGTTTTTTCGAGGGGAAAACTTTTACCTAGAACTACGAAAATACGCCTACGAACTACGATATCCGGAGTAATTTCCTGTCTTTCGAGACCTTTCTCAAATTTCTAGCCTTCCTACCTTCGAAGGAGAAGACGTATACATAAACAAACCGACCAACCAACCAACCGACCGTAAGTTTTTAATGGTTATGATGATTGAAGTCCTCATTCCAGCAAAACTAAAAAAAAAAAAAAAAAAGAACACAACTGTCATCTACGGAGCTTGATTTTATACAGCATATGTTATAGCACATATTGTTGTTGAAAATTGCAAGCTAAGGCTCGAATGTTCAATGGACGGCAGTGGTGGATGGGGGGAAGACCCCCACCTCCCCCTCCGCCCCAAAAAAGAAAAATAAGTAATATTTTTTTGTATGGCGGGAAGAAGGGTAATTAGTTAGGCTTATTTATGTTACATTTTTTTGGGTTTAAATAACAGTACGGTATGCAGTTTCTGTTACCGGCAACCTAGTTTTACTTGGAGGGACAAAAAAAAACACAACTACAACCACCACAAAAAACGCTGTTCTACACAATATTTTGTGACGAGGCCCTGTGGTAGTCAGAAGGATCACAATGTTTAGGAATTTTTATTGTTGTTAGAAATAAATGTAACTTATGGCTATGGTCTTTGATGAGAATGCTATGCATGCAAACCAACTGAGGGCTGGTAATCGTGGCTGACCTGTAGCAGGAGATTGTTAAAATTGTAAAACATTAACACCTCCAATCTCATTGCACGAATGTGAAAAATAACTAGCACACTATGACGAGTAAGTGCTTCAGAACATTTGTTTGTTTTGAGTTTCGTTTTGCCGTTTCAAGGATTTTCTTCTTTCTTACCTTTTTTTTGTTTTTTAGGTTCCTCAGATCGTGAAAAACTCGTTAAAAAGTTAAAAAGTTAAAACTGAAATTTTGAATTAAAATGCAAAACTACCTAGTGGCGTGGCGCGCCGAAAAATTAACGGCGGCAGCGTGGCATGCGTGGCGGCACACGGGTCTACGCCGCCAGATCGCGCATAGGGAAGACCGGATGAGGTAAGAGTTGATCCAGGAAGCAGCTACTATCTCAGCTGGCCTTGCACATAGGACAGCGATCGTTTCTTCAGCAGCTATCTAGCGAGCTTAACGGAAATTCCACATTGCCAATTGTAGCATAATACACTCAAACACAATTTTTACGTTCGGAGCAGTCCCACTTACGTTTCATAATACGTATTCACTAGTTTGTTAGTCCAGGTGGTCCAGAGTTGCGTCGATTTGTGGTCCAGAGTTGCGTCGATTAGTCGGATCGACAACGACAGCCATGTTGATTTCAGAGATCACAAATACATGACACCAGAGTCGACGCAGGCACAGCCCAATTTATTTAGGAAAAGCGGTCTTCGGTGATGAGGATTCATACAATGCCGACCGCACTTGCTATAGCGTATAGGAGCTTGATTAGGTAAATCACGCTCCAAAAATTATCTCCATTCGTATTCAATATTTTTCGACCAAACTTGGCCAGATAGACTTGTACAGCATCATTTTGGGCCTTTTAACACTTTTCACACCCTTCCCATGTCCTGCACGTTTGGCGATACCATCGGGAGCCTTGAGTCCCTGGCAGGTCTAACCTTGGTGGTAAGGCATTCGTGTCCCCAAACCTCTTACCATCATCATTCCTTGGCCTTTTTATGTTCAATGTATTTACATGTAATTGTGGCTGGCTGTTAGTGACTCCCCAGTCCTTGCCAGACCCGTTGCTATCGCAACAAATTTTTATTATTATTATTATAACTGGGCTGTGGCTAAAATAAGATGCCACAAAAAAAAACTACAAACTAGAAATGATATTTAAAACAAAACCCACAAGGTGAAAGCACCCCCCAAGTTTCAGCCCATCAAAGTAGTGATATCAGAGCGAAACTGGCTGCCACCAAGTTTGCTACATTAGTTGACAAGCTGATCCCACCGACTATTACCTCAGACGTTAATTCAAAAACTGGAAAACTCAAAAACTTAAAAATATGAAAAATTCAAAAACTTGAAAATATTGCTACCGATATTAACAATGGTCAGGTTTTTTATTTAGCCTTTGATTTAATACTCGTTGGGTCAGCTTGGCAACTAATGTAGCAACTTGGTGGCAGCCATTTTGGCTCCGATATCACTACTTTGATTGCCTGAAACTTGACGGGATCTTTCACCCTTGTGGGTTTTGTTTTAGTCACAATGTGTGAAATAGTAACCAAGAGGGAGACATCAAAAATACCTTGAGCATTTAAATATGGCGGTCAAAATGGCGCCCAATTTTTGCCATTTGGCCTATTATCCAAAGTACCGTTAGTGATACACAAAAACGGTTGACGTAAAAGTTGGTTGAAATAATGTAATGTAATGGTGGGAATGTCATTCCCATACATTTTTTCATTACTCTTTTGGTTTTCGAGAAAAATGGATTTTAGTCCATTTTTGGCCTTTCTATACTAATCTAATGCCAACAGACGTCTCAATTGGTCAACTTACAACTTTTAACTGCTGCTGCGTCGTTTCTAATTCAGGTGGACAGCTCCAATTAGAGTCATTCAAAAGGTGGGAATGTCTTCTTTGCAACAAGGGTAGTTTAAAGGGTCTATGAATGTCAGGAATCGAGCTACGCCCGTTTTACTAGGGGGTGGTATCACAGTCACCGTTGGATTTATTGCTCATTTACAACTTTCAACTGGCGCTGAGACGTTTCTAATTTAGGTAGAAAACTCCACTTCGGTTCATTCGAAAGGTGGGAATGACTTCTTTGCAACAAGGGTAGTTGAAAGGGTCTAGGACGAATACTCAAAAACATGATGCAAGAATCACAGACAGGATAAAAAAAACATTTTGCCGGCCCCCAGCCAGGACGGCTAAAAATGGTTTCTTTGTGCCTAAAATATACAATATAAAATATATATAATAATTTAGCATTTTCATAGGGTTCATAGGGGTACTCCATTAGTGATTGTAAGACTAGGGAGAGGTCCCAGTCGGTAACGGAACGTATAGTGGTAGGTCGATCGTTTTCGTATGAGCGTAGTAAGGCAGAAATTCGGTAGTCTTCCAGTAGGGCAGTGCGACCGGCAGCATTGAAGACGGAGTTTAATGCAGACCGATAGATAAGGATGGTGGAGCCTTTGAGTTTGTCGATGTTGAACAGGTCACCGAAGAAGCTTAGGAGTTCGGGAAGAGAGGGGTTGAGTGGATTTGTGCGTTTTGCGATACACCTATGAATCCACTTTGACCAGTGGCTGTCACACATGCGGTTTGTTGATTCTCTGGTTGCTTTGGATGCGATGCGTTCAGCCTCTTCTTGATGAATGCCAGCCTTTTTGAGGAGTTTGATGATAGTAGCCACCCGTGTAAGTTTAGGAGTGGGAGGTTCGGGCGTAGATTTGTTCCCTTTTGTTGTGACAGAAGATCTGGTAGATGAGGGAGACTTCTTGGAGTGTCGACTGTTAGGTTTAGGAGGAGCGGGAACCAGGCTGCCGACGGCCGGAGGGGGGCTATTAGGATGAAAAGACCCGGGCTTGATTCGATTTTCCGAAGTACTTGTGGAAGCAGTTTGAAGGGTGGAAATAGGTAGGCGAACAGGTTGTGCCATGGGAACGTGAGAGCGTCTACTGCTACTGCTGAGTCGTCCGGGATCGGGCTGATGTAGTGGGGAAGTCTGGCATTGTGCCTCGTGGCGAATAGATCCAGCATTGGTCTGCCCCAGATGTTGAAGAGAGATTCGCAGATGGATTTCTTGAGGCACCATTCACCTGCTGGTGGTTTCAGGCATGAGAGAGAATCTGCAATCACATTCCTGTTGCCTGGGATGTGAAGCGGTAGGATGGTGATGTTGTGTGGGATGCACAGATCGAAGATTTCCGTCATTAAGTTGTGGAGCGATCTTGATTTCGTTCCGCCTTCTTATCTGATGTAGGCCAGGGCTGTTGTGTTGTCCGCCTGGATATGTATGACCTTGTTTTTGATGAGTGGGAGGAAGTGGCGGAGGGCTAGGAGGATTGCGCGTAGTTCCAGCCTGTTGATGTGGTCTTCGAGGGTGGCAGGCCACAAGCCGGAGATTTCCTGGTTGTTTAGGTGTGCTCACCAGCCAGTGCTTGATGCATCCGTGAAGATTCGGTGGTCGGGTGGTGGTTCCTGTAAAGGGACGGATTTCGACAGGTTTGTGACGTCGGACCACCAGAGGAGGGATTCGAAGGGGAAGTCTTTGTTGAGTGGGATCTGATTGTCCGGATTGTTTTGGTTGATTGAGTGGTTGTCTATCCGGTAGTGATGGAATGGTCTTACCATCCATCGGCCGTAAGGGATTAGATTGGCCATTGCATCCATTTTTCCGATGAGGGGGTTCAGTTCCCGGGCGGAAAAACTTGGTTGGAGACGGAAAAGACGGATGTGCCGTAGGAGGTCTTCTATGCGTTCTGGAGATGGGGAGATTGACGCCGATCGAAGGTTGAATGTTGCTCCGAGAAATGTGAAGACTTGTTCTGGAAGGAGTCGTGACTTTGCGAGGTTAACCCCAAATCCCAGGCTGTTTAGCAAGTTGATGGTCTTGACTTTGTTGAGTTCCAACTGAGAGGGGTTTGGGTTGTTGAGGGCCCAGTCGTCGAGATAAGCATTGGCTTGTATTTGGTGTTGATGAAGGTTCGCCAAGATTGGTTTTAAGACTAGGGTGAAAATCCTTGGGGCTGCGTTCAGAACGAAGAGGAGGCAGCGGAATTCGAAGACTTTCTGGTCGTAGATGAAACGAAAGTAGTGGGTGATTGCTGGATGAAGGGAGATGTGAAGATAAGCGTCTTCCAGACCGATGGTGACTGTCCAGTCGCCTTGCATGAATGATTGGCGGATGGATTCTAGGGTCTCCATCTTGAAATGTTCGTTTTGGATGAACTTGTTGAGGGGCTTCATATTGAAATTAGCCGTAGGCCCCCTCATTTCTTTGGGCGGGTGAAGACCGAGCTGTAGAAGCCCGGGCCCGGGTTGGAGAGAGCTGTCGTACCGCATTCTTCCGAAGCAACTCCGAAACTTTGTGCGACAGGGAAGCTGTCGTTTGGGGCGAGAAGTCCCATGGGGGCGTTGGCGACAGCGTCGGTTGGTGTAGGAACGTCGGACGAAAGCCGTGTTTTATGATCGACAGGATTTCCAGGTCGGTGGTTAATTTTTGCCAGGCTGGGAAAAAATGGCGTAATCTGGCTCCGACCGGGAGGCCGGCCAGGTGCAGGGCGTCATTGTTGATATTTCCATTGTATTCTTCTACCCCCGGGTGATGAGAATCGGCTCTTTCGGTCGGGGGTAGCGGCGCGCTTCTGCTGGTAGCGTTGGCCGGGGAAGGAGCGAGGAGCGTCGGAACGAAAGGGCTGCTGGTTTCGTTGTTGGGGAGCGGCAGTGTCGTCCGGGCGGCTAGACGATGGTGCCGTGTTCTTGTGCCAGTCATCGACGGGGTGGTGGATGGCCTGTCTGTTCCATGAGAACGGGCGGTTTGAGGGTGTGGACTGTTTTAGTGACTTTGGTTTCCTTGAGACATCGAGATGAGGAGCGAGTGTCGGGATCTGTCCCCGAAAAAGAGTTTCGGACTCGTGGATCGGTTGGTTTCTTAGACGGTGACGTGTGGAGAAGTTTAGATTGTTTGCAGACGACAAGGCGATGTCGCGAAGGAGGAGGGTGTTGTTGAACAGTGCCCTTGTCGCCCAGTTCATGGCGTGGTAGGTGGCGAAGTTGGCCTTTTGGAAGAGCTGGGAAATCAGGGACGGTAAATTCTTGAGCTCTTCCGTGGTATCGTCGGACGACAGTTTCTCATATAAGGCGTTGATAGCTGTGTGCAGGACGTCAGCCTGGGAGGCCGCCCGTAGGCTTAGCCGCAGACATTTGTCGTTTTCGTACAGCACGAAGGTGGGAATATCGGCCTTCTTGGGTATGGACATCGAAGTGCCGAAGTCCATCTTGATTTCGCTACAGATGAATTCGCATTCCAGCTAGGTTTCGAAATTGCGGGGGTTTGTGGCGCCGTCTCCAAAGGATCTGAAGAAGCCGTTTTCACGGCCGGGACGTGGCATCGGGGGTTCATCAGTGTCGAGAAGAAGGGGGTCGCCTTTGCCTAGAATGGAGCCTTCGTTGCGGAGCAGACACGTTAGGAGTGTCGTCGACTGACCCAGGAGGCAGCGGGGCTTGGCATCCTTGTCCCTGGATGCGAATCCAAGGCCTGTCGTTAGGCCACGGTTGATGACGGGAGCGTCCGGTACCTTTGAGGGCTTGAACAGAAAGCAGTCCGGGACCATCTGCTCGACAGTCTTTAAAAGAGCTGCGAGCGACAGGATGGCTTCGTCAGGAGTGTCGTCCGGGAACCTAATGCGTTTCTCGGCAGTAGGGGCGGGCGACAGCGGGTGATGCGACGACAGTGTGTCGTCCGGCTTGCGCTTGGACGCCGAAGCCGGCAGAGGAGAAGCGGCACGCCTGTGCCCTTCGTGGCTAGAAGTGGATGCGACCTAGTCCTGGGTGCGGGCCGTACGTACCGACGATGTGCAGGAGGGAGGCGGCATCGGGTTGACCTGTAGGTGGCGGACAGTGTCGTGTACGATTTCTCGTGTACGACACTGCAGCTGATGCTTAGGCCTATCCGGGAGGAGTTAGACGACAGGTCGAGCGGAGAGTGTCGTTCCGGAGAGTGGGAGAGCGACGCTCGGCGGAGGTTGCGCTTGGCGGCCCGGTAGGAGTCTTTGGCGACTTGAAGGTCTTGTCGAAGCGACGACAGATCCAGCGGGGCGGGAAGCGGCGGGCGCTGGCCCGGGAGGAGTGGAGAGTCAGGCATTGCGACAGCAGGCATGGCATCGGCGGGTGTCGCACGGGTAGGCGCGGCGAGGTCGAGGGTGGATGCCCAACGGCTGCCAAGATCGAAGTGAGCAAGAGCACGAGGACGAGCGGCGGAAGAAGTATTGTCCGTCTTCGGGAAGAATCCAATTTTCCAAACGACAGTCGGGGAACCGTGGAGCAAGGTGGCGTGGTGACACCTCTGGAGGAAAATGAATGCCGATAGCGTGCGCGCTGTCGCTTTTATTGGGGAGGACCGCGCCGCGCATGCGCGGTGGGATATGCAAGCAGGCGTCTACAAACCGGAAGAACCCTCCAGGGGAACATCACATTCGAGGAATGTAATGCTAAAATTACCGGGTTAAGATGTTTTGGCAATACAGAAACTGTATTTTAAAAATTATTTCGAGCCTCTCCATCTGTCCATCCTCTAGCATTAAAAAAAATGCAGTGGCCCATTAAAAAAAATGCACAAGCTGGAAAACTTCTGCAAGCTTTTTTTCCAGTTTTTTTTTCTCGAAAAAAGTGAAAATAGGGACCACTTGACTGGCGTACGAAAAAGTGGTCCCTATTTTCACTATAAAAAAATTAAAAAAATTAGGAAAACAGTGTAGACTAAGAAACTTGTATAGGCCACACTGTGTATTAAGAAGGGGGGGGGGGCTAATTTGCCACCGACCCCACGTAACGTAGCTGCGTCACTGTTTGGTCCTTCCCCCACCCCCACCAACCAGGGTTGTCACATGCTTTTGTTACCCTTTGTGTTCTTATTTGAAATTCAAATACAAGCTTTCTTTCCTGAGGTCAGGGATAAGAGTTACAGCAACGGGGAATGGTTGTTGGACTTACAAAAATCCGACGTGCAGTTTTTTTTTTTAACACCCTGTATAATGGTCCAAAAACAATGTCGAAATCGGTCAAAAATTAGCGAAGTTATTGAAAAATCATCGATAAAAAAAATTTTGCCGATCCTAATCGAATCCGAATCTTAAAAATCCGGATTCAGTTGATCCCTATTCGAATTTATTGCTTATGGCTATGATGTACAGCCGAATCTAGGAAAAATAACCGCGGAAAAAAAAGCCTGGAAAAAAAAGCTGATGGAAAAAAAAGCCCCCGAAAAAAAAGCCCCGGAAAAAAAAGCTGATGGAAAAAAAAGCTGATGGAAAAAAAAGCCGCGGAAAAAAAGGCCGTGGAAAAAAAAGCTGATGGAAAAAAAAGCCGATGGAAAAAAAAGCCGTGGAAAAAAAAGCCGTGGAAAAAAAAGCCGATGGAAGAAAGAACGCGATAAAATCCTGGTTCAAAATTTACAAAAATACTACCTAAATGTAGTTACGTGTGTATTAATCATTCATTAGCTGCATGTTGCTCGATCAAGGTCACCTTTGGAATCCCGAAAAGGAAAAGAAGTCACAAGTTTTCTCCCAACTTCCTTAACAGGGGAGGTGGTGGGGGAAAGGGTCTTCCTCAGTTTGGCCGTGTGTCTAAATTATTCACTTTTTTTTTGCAGTGAGGGGAGAGGGGGAGGAGAGGGTGGCGGGAAAGGGATACGATCCAGAAAAAAATATTAAAATGTTTGCAGAGAAATATCAAAATAACTCTAAAAACAAAAAAAAAGGTAAAGGAGTTCGGGAATAAAAGTATGTTTCCCGGAATTTTCTTTTAGTTGTCCAAGTTACGGATTTAAGACAACCTCCCCACCTCCCCAGTTAAGGAATTTGGCAGGAAACTTGGGATTTCTTTTCCTTTCGGGTTTCCAAAGGTGACCTTGATCGAGCAACATGCAGCTAATGAATGATTAATACACACGTTAAGTGCATTTAGGTAGTTTTGTTGTAAATTTTCAACTACATTTTTTCGCGTTTTTTTTTTGACTATCGGCCTTTTTTTCCGCGGCTTTTTTTTCCACGGCTTTTTTTTCCATCGGCCTTTTTTTCCATCAGCTTTTTTTTCCGCGGCTTTTTTTCCAAGGCTTTTTTTTCCATCAGCTTTTTTTTCCAGGCTTTTTATTCCGCGGCTTTTTTTTCCCAGGCTTTTTTTTTCCGGTCACGGAATGAGCATGATCCTATAGTTTGCTCCCAGTTGATGTTATGCCACTCAAACAATGCATGGCTACTCCATTCATTTTATCTTCCGCCACAATTGCTTTCATATGCTCTTTGATTCTCACATAAATTCGTCTTATTGTTTCGCCTACATACCTTGGGGAGAGTCGCTACAGGGAATCCAATAGACCACTCCGTTGGTGTTGGGAGTCTTTCAAGAACTAATCTTGGAAATAGTGACCATTGCTTGGTGTCTTTCAAATTGAACCTGACGGAAGATGCGAGTTCCCAAAATCCCAATCAGGGTTGCGCAGATCAGTTAATGGGCAA
>JAHWFP010131551.1:1254-19238 GCA_023313725.1 Lithobius niger | reverse complement strand
TGACTTGGTATCTAGTAGCCTACCTTTCATAATTTGAAAAGTTTTATGGAATATAAATGGCGCCAAATCGAAAAAAGAAAAAAAGAAAAAGAAATAGCCGCTAGGTCTCCTTGCTTTTTAATCAATCAGAATCCCTTCCATTTTTTTTCTCTAAATCTCATCATAAATCCTATTGGTGCATTAAAAATTGCTTGCTACAAATTTGTACACCATGCCAATGCCACTGGTGCTTATGAGGCACTGAAGATTTATGGTGACAGAAATATTACAATTAGGTTTTGCCACTCTTAAAGCTAAGCATTTAAGTAAGTGGTGAAATTCTTCACCTTTATGTCGTCTGCCAATTTACCTCATCCAGAAAGACTTGTAAAGAAGGACTAAATCTAACTTCATCTTCGATCATATCATCTATCAGGAAATACTTAGCATAAATCTATGAATGATTTGGTGCTATATTTGATGCTTTTAACAATATAGTACACAATCAGTGCTATGAGTTTTTAGTATAAGTTACCTACTTGTGTTCTCTTGTACCTAATATTATGTGCTCCTTTCTGACAACTTCGTCACCCCTGTGCTTTAATAACTGCCAATTACTACTGGTTGGACAAAATTCGAGTGAACACTATATACTATATACTACTCTATGGACCGAAATGTCTAAACTTTTGAAAGTGCATGAATCCTTAAGTCACCAAAGCGTACTACCTATATTGATCAAATTGCCAATCAAATTGCCAAGAAAAGTAATTGTAACTGAAGATCGAAAGTTGGAGTTTGCTACTGCCTGTCCCTTTGTTATACCGTATCGTTTACAGGTCTTCCTTTCTTGTTGTTTGTCTCTCGGTTCTCTTGTTCTTGTTTTGTATCTCTCTTTGTTTCTTGTTTCTTTTTTGTTGTACAATGGATGTCATTGACATTGAAGCAAATATGCCCAACAGCCGCCTAAAGGAAATGAATATTATACATCTTCGGAGTTCATTTCAAATTATAATGTATTAATGCAAGGAGGTGCAAGTGTTACTTTGATGGGTATAAATGCTCAGAGTCTTAGCGCAAATTTTGAGAAACTCCAGGTTCTGGTTGAGAGTCTTGCTACTATTCCTTCCGTCATTGCAGTTACGGAAACTTGGCTAGACGAGGGTCAGGAGAATCTGTTTGGCATACCTGGTTAAGTGGTGGTCGGAAATAACGATGGCAAGCGAAAAAACGATCATGGAGGGGTGTTATTTTATGTTAGGGAAGGTCTTAAGTTTAAAGTACGTGAAGACCTGCAAATGGGAGTAAGTCGCTACACTGCCCAGTGCTTATTTATTGAAATTGAGAACAGAACTAAAAAAAATATTGTAGTCGGAGTTGTGTACAGACAACATGCTAATTTCCCTGACTTCATAACAGCCTTTAACTTGCTTCTAAATGCTACAATGAGGGAAAACAAATTAGTGTATCTGCTTGGAGATTTTTACTTGGATTTACTAAAATTCTCTTCAGACAACCAAGTTGCAGACTTTATTGATGCCATACATTGTGCGGGTCTTTATCCTCAAATTGCTCTCCCAACACGTATTACTCCAAGCTCTGCTACTCTAATTGACAACATATTTTCAAATAACCTAACAGACTCAATTTTTCAGGAGTTTTAACTGAAAAAATTTCGGACCATCTCGTTACTGTATGTTCAACATCATTTACTGGGTTCTTAGTTGCTCCCTCCATTCGCATGGGTAGGAAATTTTCTACTGCTGCTATTGAAAATTTCAAAAGTGAGTTAGCAAAATTAACTCCTTGTAATGTTGAAACCAGTGCCCAGCAGGCTTACTCAGATTTCATGTCAACATTTCAAAATATATACGACAAGCATTTTCCCCTGCAGCCTTGCAACACATCATACAAACCAAGGTGTGAATGGATAACTGAAGGCATAAAAATTGCAAGCAAAACCAAATCCCTCTTGTATCGAGCTTTTGTTCTGAATCCCTCTAGAGTCAATGAAGTTCGATATAAGGATTACAGCAAAGTGCTAGACAAAGTTGTAAAAGCAGCAAAGAAACAGCATATCACCAACCTTCTTCAAGCAGCTCATAATAATGTAAAACTGACCTGGAGAATTATAAACAACCTCATTGGAACCCAAAAGAAAGCTGATGAAGCTCCATCAACAGTAACCTACAATGGTGAAAAGCTGACATCGCCCTTGGGAATTGCCGAGGCTTTTAATGAGCACTTCATTACTATCGGTAGCAAACTTGACAGTAACATACCGGTTCCTTCTACTATCGATAGTGATAATCTTATTCAAGGAATTCGACACACCTTTTTCTTCACCCCGACCAATGTATCTGAGGTAGAAGCAACAATCAAAGGTTTAAGACCAACACTTGCAACTGGCCTGGATGGCATCACTGTTAAGATTGTACAGAACATTTCACCTCTGATTGCGCAAACCATTGCTCATCTTTTCAATCTGTCAATCCAGCAAGGTATTTTTCTCTCGGAGTTGAAGATTGCGAAAGTGCTTCCTGTGTTTAAGGGAGGCGACCATTCTGACATTAACAATTACAGACCAATTTCAATTCTCCCCGTATTCTCCAAGATCTATGAAAAGTTAGTATATGCTAGAGTGTCTTGCTTTCTGTTCAAGCATAACATTTTATCAGATCGGCAGTTTGGATTCCGCAAGGGAAAATCCACCGAAGCAGCAACAAACATATTCTGTCAGGATGTTAGCGATGCCTTTGAGGCAAATTCTTATGACATTGCCATTTTCATTGACCTAAGAAAGGCATTCGACACTGTGAACCATGCGAGACTCTTGAAAAAACTAAGCAGCTACGGGTTCAGGGGTGTTGCAAACCATTGGTTCGATAGTTACCTTACCCAGAGAAGACAGTATGTTAGCCTTCTAACAAAACCTCGTCAGAGGCTCAAATAAACTGTGGGGTACCGCAGGGCTCTATCCTGGGGCTTTTGCTATTTCTTGTATGTAAATGATTTACCTCGAGTTTCATCTCTCCTAAGGGCTATCCTATTTGCTGATGACACCACACTTTACACCTAAGGTAAAAACATTGATGGCTTAATCCAGCTAGTAAATTTCGAGCTTGATAAGGTTGAAACGTGGCTAAACACGAATCGACTGAGTCTGAATGTACAGAAAACTAACTTTATTATCTTTCGGACACGCCAGAAATCATGCAGCTATAGCTATAGTTTTTAATGGTCAGTCTTCAAGAGGTCCCACACACCAAATTTCTTGGCCTACTCATCAATAGACATTTAGATTAGAATGCACATACTTCAAGTATTGCTTCTAAAGTTTCAAGGGGCGCTGGCTTACTAAATAAACTAAAACATGTATTACCGTCGGTCTGCCTTCGCCAGTTGTTCTATAGCTTAATCTACCCATATCTAAATTATTGTCTACTATCCTGGGTGAATGCCAGTACAGTAAAACTCCAATTATCCGCGCTAATTGGGACCAACACGAGCGCGGATAACGAAATTCGCGGATAACTGGAGTCATGCACTAATTTTGTGTTGTTTAGGCTACCTTACGACATAAAACATTTAGTAACGAACGTTGTTAATACTTTTATTTCTTTCAATTCACATTACTGTGCTTAGCTTAACCATATATATATATTTTTTTATGCAGTTAGTGTACTTTAATTAAAGAAATCAAAAATCTTTTTTTGTTTGAGGCTCGACATTCGTTTCGTTGCTGCTTGGTCTCTGATACGTTTTAGTATCATTATGTCCGTAGCGCTTGCGTCTGGCTGCTGTTCATACCAACGCATCAGCTTGTCGGCCATTTCAAATGCTTCACCGTTCGTGAATTGTGTTTTTTCAATGGTCTCATCGTCACTTTCGTCATCATCGCTGTCCTGATTGTTTACTGTCGTACACTGTTGCACAATTTCATCGTCCGATAAAATCTGCCATCCCGGATCAGCTTCGTCGGAAGTCAGCCATTCGTTGATGTCATCGTTGGTGACGTCACTTCCTGGCAACTCTCCAAATAACTCGTGCCACGCGATCTCGTTTTCACTTGCGCATGCGCTGTTCATTTCGTCAGAATTTGTGCTGGTGGATGCGTCGCTCTCTTCAGCTACGCCAAACACGTGGCCTGCATTTTCGACTTGAAGTTTTAATTTGCCCCAGCACTTGCGTAGTGTGTCCGTTTTAACTTCGTTCCACGATTCGGCCACCATGAATATTGCATCTTTAATATTTAATTTACGCCAAAAATTCAGCATTGCTTCCACTGAATTGTCGTCGTCTTCTAGTAATTTTCGGATCAATCGCTTCCTGTACAAACGTTTAATGGTTGCAATAACGCCTCGATCCATTGGCTGAATTAGTGATGTGGTATTAGCTGGGAGAAATAAAGCAACTATATTGCCGTCTTCTGTTTTTAAAAGTTCCGTGTTAGGGTGAGCTGGCGCGTTATCGAGCAGCAGAATTGCACGATGCGGTAGGCCTAACTCATCCATGTGAGCGCGGACTTTCGGCACAAACACTTTGTTAAACCACTTAAAAAAAATGTCTGCATCCATCCAAGCAGAATGTTGGTTATAGTAGTTTACAGGTAAGGCATTAGGAGCCATATTTTTGAACGCTCGTGGATTTTTTGCTTTTCCTATGACGGCAAGAGGAAGCCTGTGAGATCCGGATGCATTTGAACACACTAACGCTGTTAGACGCTCTTTACGCATTTTAAATGCGGGTGCATGAATTTCGCTTTTAGCTGCGAAAGTATTGTTGGGCAAGGATTTCCAATTTAGGCCAGTTTCGTCGGCGTTATAGAGCTGTGCAGCAACAATGTTGGTTTTGGAAATTAGGCTATTGAACTTAGCGATAAACGGCTCGACAGCAGGCACGTCGGCCGAAAGTTTCTCCCCTTGTGTGCTTATATTGTGCAGGCCGTGGCGGTGCTGAAAATTACGGAGCCAGCCATGGCTTGCTTTAAATTCGTTTTTCCCATTTAGTTGCTCGTTCATACGAATGGCTTGTTCCATTAATATAGGCCCACTAATCGGTATACCTTGGCTACGTTTTTGCAAAAACCACGTGTACATTGCCGTATCCAAGCGATCGTCTTCAGCGGTTCTCATTACCTTACGTTGTTGCTGCCGTCTGTCGACTCCAACTTGGCTGCAAAGTTCAGAAGTTTATCTTCGGAATCTCTAATGTTACGAACTGTGGTTTGTCCGATGTTATATTCTGCAGAAACAGTACTGATGGTGGCTCCTTTCTTCAGTCGATTGACTATGGCCAATTTGGTTTCTACACTAAGTACAACACGTTTACGTTTTGACGCCATTTTGGATAGTGGTGAGGAGGGAAAAATCTCGCGCGGATAATTGGAGGTCGCGGATAAGCGGAGCGCGGATAAATGGAGTTTTACTGTATAACGTGTAAGCGCCGGCTCCTGATAATTCAGAAAAAAACTGTATGTGCTATTTTACATCGTTCGTCAAGATGCCACTCTCTAGCACTTTTCAAAATGCTAAAAATACTACCACTCCATGATCTGATCACATTTAGGATAGGAGTTCATGCCTATTTACATGAGCACCACAGATCTGTTCCCATGCTTGCACAGAGAAATGCTACCTACCATTCCCACCTAACCAGAGGTAGGGAAAAATTGCATATTAGTTTCTACAGATTGACGGCAAGTAAAAACTCCATGAAGGGAAGACTCCCTCACGTTTGGAATGCAATTCCCAAATGATTCGAGATTCTTCCCTACTCAGTACCTTTAAATCAAAGTTTTTTCAAGTAGTAATTAACAACGCCTCCTCGACAGTATCATTATGATATCCGCTTATCCACTGCTGCTTCTCGTTATGAACTTCTCTTATTCTCATTCAATTTATGTTGGTGTGATGTCCTATAATGTTCCTTGTTTTCTGCTAGTCTATCGTTCCTGTCGTCTGTATTGTCCTGTCTTGTTCTAACAGTCCAGTTATGTACATGGTTGTCCTGCAATGGCCTTTGTTTTCTGCAAGTTTGTGCCCCTACCCGTTTGTCTTGTTTGCTCTGCTTGTTGGCCTGTGTTGTTTTGTTTTGTCTTGTCTTTTGTTTTTTGTATTATTTCGTGATACACCCCCCCCCCCCTCTTTTCTAGTGTATAATTCGATGTTTTTGGTATACAAGAGCTTGGTCTTCTGTTTTTTTTTGCTCTCCTGTATTTGAAACCTTGAAATAAACCCACTTTTACTTTACTTTACTAGGCTTATCGCTGCCCCTTGCTTGGGTCCCTTGCCGTGTTAAGTTGTTTTGCCCTTATCTTCCGTGTTTACGGCACGAATTCAGTTCTGTTTCTTTGTTGTCCTTGTCTTATAATCCCAAACAACTTTCTACTTTACTTTGTGCCCGTATCTTGAATGGTTTAGGATATATATTTTGGATGGTCAGTTTGGAAACCATCATCGAATTGGCCATAAGCGATTTCCTATACGAGTACGTTGTTATTACCAACTAATATCTAGAATATAGCAATGTATATTGGGTGGACGGGACTTCTGAAACATACTGTACGATAGGGATTGCATAATTGTGATTTTGAAGTTTATTTAATTTAGTAAAGGTACTGGGCTACTAGGCTGCCTTGTTTTTTCTTTTTAGATTAATCATGTTATTATAACAAAAAATTACTACACCTGTAATTGACATTCTCAAAAGTACCAATTTTACAACTTTGTATTAAGCAATTGAACAGGGCTACATTCTCACTTGCAGTTCACGCATATTGCGTGAACTGCAGGTGAGGATGTCTACCAATAACCAAAATAAAATGACTGAAAAGTTGATATATCTGACTGTACAGGGTACTTTATGGAGGTATAAAATAAAATAGAAAAAAAAAACAAGAAAATGGCAGAGGGCATCTATATCAGAATTTTTTACACAATTTGTATATATACCCAGATTTGTATATATTTCTATATGGGAAATACACCCCTCCCCCCCTCCCCTTCCAAACCCCTTTGGATGTTCAAAAGGTTATTTATTTTAGGGAATTTTTTCTGACATAATTTTATCACTGGCTGAACATAGCCCAACACAACCACTATTTAAGCTACCACGCTACTAAACACTTTCAGAAGTTCTAAACTAGGCCTACAAATAATTTGCTTCCCAGCATAGCACAAAAATGCAAACTACTTCTGGGTGAATTACCAAGAATAAATTTCTTCTCTACTCTCTCAATAGCAGCCATTGGATTTGTAGAGGGTTTTGAAAATGCCTGCTCCAACAAAATAAAGTTAAATATAACTCTTCAGTAACTCTAAACTGGTTTATTCTTTCCACCAAAACATGCACACACACACACGTACACAAGTGCAAAGACTACCAAGCCTACAGACGTTTGACAGTTTGCACTAGAAAGCATAATAGTTCTGACCTACTGATCTTGAAGATGACAGTGTCAGTTTTAGTGCCAGTTCAGTATTAACATAGAAGTCTAGCAAGTCATTACACAATCTGCAAGAAGCTACCATATACACTGCACATTGTAATAAATTACAGTTTTAACATTTTTAAGGTGGTGGAGGTGGTGGTGGTGGAGGTAAGTACCACCTGAATTTCCACTTGAAGTAAAACTGTAACGGCTCGAAAACACTGAGTATTTTTTTTAAAATCAATTAGGCCACAAAACATAAATACCTTGGTTCTCGTGAGCCCGAAGGCAGAAAGGGGTGCGACGTGCGACTATGTCGCAGATAATCTGGCACAGTCGCAGACAAAACGTGCCATTTTGAATAAATTTCTGCCGTTTCGCCAATTTTCGACCGATTCGGACATTCCAATACACCATTTTAATCGTCTCGACGAGACCTTTCCGTTGGTGGAGCAGCCAGATCAATAGAATAAAGCACTGAAAAGTTATTCAGTAAAAATCAATAAATATGCACGTAGCTATACGAAGATTAGCTGCAGCCAATTTTTCCCTGACGTCGCAGAGAGTGGCAGAAAATACTGCTTTAGGGCTCGTGAGTGAAGCGCTAAGTCAATTGTGGCAGGCATATTTTCTCCACTTTATTACCCACCATAAAATAAAGTGCTACGCTACATTTAAATGACCACACAGACATACTACAGACTCGGCTGTGAGGCTAACAAACTCGAATTCGTCACACAGCAAGAACACCATAATAACAAAACTGGAGAAGTTGCAGTAATTCAGGTTAAAGCAAGACGATAAATTAAGTACCTTAACCTTCATGGTCAAATTCTTTTAGTAGTTGGAAAGCGAATAGCAAGTGAATTATGTAAGACCGTATTTAAGACGATGTACAGGGTATAACTGAACGGTCTGTACACACTTTGAAGGTGTGGTGTATGATAGGGTTGGGCGATTTGCGATTTTAAATCGCGTTGTAAAATCACGATTGTATTACGCAATTTTTTTAAAGTAAATTTTTACTGAAAAGTAAGTAAATTTAAGGAAAATTAAGTAAAAAAAAAACTTGAATGACGACCAAGTCAAACTCAAAAAAGAAAACTAAAACTAGTGATCAAGTGGCAAGAGCCCCAATCGTACTCTAAAAAAACACGAAAGAAAATCGATGTTTTGATTCCCGTTGAATTAGGTATTTTAAAGTGTGTATTTTTCAGGGTATTATAGCGAAAATTCTGTAAATCGTAATTTTTACCTTAATTCACGTTTTATGCTCAGATAAAAAACCAAAATTAGCCTGAAATTACATTTGTCCTCTTAGAAACGCACTTGGTTCAAGCACTCGTGAGCTCGTGACCCACGCTGCTGTGTTAGTAGCGAGTAGCTGTTGTGAAGTGACGTCAAGCGATTACAGTTGCTGTCAGCTAAACTAGAGCGCACGTGCATGCACGTCATGTGGATAGCACGCATTCAGGGCGGCTCACCGTGGATGACAGAAATGTTACAGCCGCTCGCAATCTTTTTTGGAAAAAGAGAGCTATAAACTATTTATACAGTATTAAAAATTTAAAATACAGCATTAGGAAGTGGTATCAGCGAATAACTATCGGATCTCAAGATTCCATGGTTGCCCTTTATCAGAACGAACTGAACTTTGCTAAGCTTATACCGCTGCCAACGTTATCTCTGTAATCTAGTTACGCAATGCTTATACATGGTTTGTTTTAGTTTTTTCCTGGTTTTCTTGAAATTAAAGTTTCTGTTATGGCTTGCTTCAGTGTGCTATTTTAGCAGTACTGGTTCTATGCCTTATAGACTGGTATTTTTTTTAATTAATCCTGAAATAAGTGGCTAAAAAGTGATAGAGCCGTTTCTTACTAGTTAACTTTAAAAAAAATATATTTTACTTCCAATTCTTTAAATATTTTTAGTGCAAATTACTGTAGCCTACTTTTTAAATAACGTAAACATTTTAAAACGAAAATGCATCTGTAAGATGATAAAACAATTGTTTCTGACATTCCTAGCCAAACTTTGGAAATAGGCCTATAGTTTTATTACATGCCTTAAATTTTTTGACTTCCAAAATTTTAGTACAATAAATCATGTTATTTAAATTAAATAGTAAAGGCCGGGGAAAAAATAAGTCTGGTTCTCGGGCATTTCTAAGGTCGAAAAAGGACCAGGCCACCCGGCTTCTTATTTTTTTATTATTTATTTCAAAATGGCTACGAAAATGCTCAACATTTTTTTTTAACCTTTTAAGCAGTATGAATGTATATATACGTCAAAAAAAAAATCATCCCAAACACGGTAACGACGTATATATACGTCTAAGCTTTGAAGGTAAACTATGGGTCAAAAAACGCAATTTTCCGCCAAAATATCGAAATGCGAAATGCTGAAATTCCTGACATGTTGTGCATCGATTTCTGTAAAAAAAAAAAAGGTTGTTACCAATGTATACAATTTTATTAAAAGCACTTTAGTTGAGTGTAGACTCACTAAAAACTGCAAAAATGTGTTTCTCATTCTTTTTTCCTAAGTTAAAAAGCAGAAAATTGGTCATTTTTGATCAGCGGTAGCGGTCGAACCATTTGACTGGGCGCTGCCATCTTGTATTAGTTGGAAAGCTGGAATTTATGGGAATTCCCCTCAACCTAGGCCTCTCAACATATTTTCTCGATGGCCATTTGGCATTGGCCAGTCAGGCGAATTATAGTAGGCCGTTTCTGGCCGTTTCAAGCTAACTTTCCAAAGCATTTAAAATTCGCGTTGTTATTGGCTGGTTGGCACCGCGTGATCGATTTTGCGTGCTCTCATTGGCTGATGCACAATTTCAACATGGACGCCACCGATCGCTTCGGATTTCACGGCAGCGCTTGACGAGCACTTGTGAATTAGTTCGTCATTGCAAATCACAAGAAAGATGATGTTTCACAGCAATAAAAAATTAAATCAGCAGCCACGATGCAAAACTAAAATGGGAAAAGAGCCAATAAACCTTCACACTATTGCTTATCAAGTGGGAACAACGATTTTTAGCCTAACTAATGCCGACTTTCGCAGGGTCGGACTGGTTCGTTTTTTGACGGGGGGAATAGATACTTTAAAGTGTTTGGCTATCGACGTTAATATGGTGACCTTATTTTGCAAGATAAATACACTTTATTGGACAAATTGCATTGTAAATTGGCTAACCGGAATGGGCGCAATTGTATGGACCGGAAGAAGGCAAAGTGTGTCTGATACTTTCTCCACTAAAAGTGTACATCTTGCAAAATGAGGCCTCCGTATCAGGATCAGCGTGGAATGTTCAACATTTAGCACTCGACCTTATTACCTTAACTTATGGTACAGAGCGCCTTAACTTGAAACAACCCAAGCAAAATAATTTCAGAAAATAACAGATTTTTTTTTAGGTTCATAATTACTCTAAATAAAAAACGGTAGTAATAAGTTAGAGCGGCAGACTTAACCAAAGTAGTGATAGTTTCGGCTTTGACAAATGTATCGTCATCTGTGTTGTGAATGTATCTCTTATTAACGTTTAAGTTACGTCCTTTCCATTGTAGTTTCCCCCTTTCTCAACCAATGTCAAAAGAGTATGTATAAGGCCACTTAAAAAAAGAAAGTTGGTTCTCGGGCATTTTCCTCAAAAAATCCGTGCGGGCGGGCGGAATTTAATTTTAATTTTTTTATTTGTTGACCCTCTTTTTATGTACATTTTGGGGAATTATTTTTTAGTTTTGGTAAAATAAAGAATACTGCTTCGTAATGCTTCTTACCACGTCTCCACACAATTATTTGACAATTATGGTAATTTATAATTTTACAATTTCCACACGGAGGGGTATTTTTGTTCTGTAACTACTATTTTTGCTGCGTCGCTTCTTTTTTTGTCCTTTCAAAAAACCGGTGCGGGAGGGCCTGAGAACCAACTTTTCTTTTTTTAAAGCGTAGGGTGCCAGAGCGCCTATTCTCAAGGGCGCATTTGCCATTGGCAGACGGCCCAGTCCGACCCTGGACTTTCGGAAGCGCTTTGTCAACGCGGAGATTTTCGATTTTCATTACCGCCCGTAATTAAAAAAAACAACAGTTCTCCGAAACTATTAAAGCCATTTGTCCGATTTTTTCTGTGCATTTTAATGAATATCTGTTGCGTGCATGTAATAACTTTGAAATAATTGTGTCCAATAGTTTTCGCAAGAATAAATATTTCGTCAGTGCCTCACTCCACGGGTAATGACGTAAGACGAATGAAATAAAAAGCGATTGACCCGCACGATTTTTGGGGACACGCCCGAGAACCGAACAATTTTTTTACCCCGGCCAAATCTAAATTATATTGGGAGAATCCGTTTAATTGAAGGGCGAAGAGCCGCGTGTTTGGCATCGCTAGTGTAGGCCAGTAAGCCGAACGCCTATTATAAAAAAAAAATATAAGACAAAGTCCTATAAACATAGGTCCGGAAATGAACCAGTTTTTAGTTACGGCCCCTCAAAGTTTGGGGAAAAAAGTTGAAAATTTTTCATACCTTTATCAAGTTTTTCAAAACAATGCAATTTTGGCCATCATTCTTGCAATTTCACTACTACATAATTCATGGCAGTTTGAGGTCTCGTAGCTTTGTCGATGGGGCAGTAGGGAGGCATAACCTCTTTGGGTTTTATTGATTGAAACAAACATTTCGCTATTCAGAGCACCTATACCAATCAGGCATCATCTTCATTTTAGAAGTGAGGAATTTATAAGTTTGTGTTTGCTCCTCTTGAAGCAGGAAAGCTAACACGTATCTGGATGAAGATTTCTTAAGAACGCAAAAGTGTCCTATTTTAGTGTAATGTGTGGTAGTTTTTCCCATTCTTTTGTGGATCCAGAACGTCGAGAACACATTACACTAAAATAGGACACATTTTGCACTCTTCAGAAATCTTCATACATGTTAGCTGTCCTGCTTCAGGAGGAGCAAACAGAAATCTTCATCCAGATACATGTTAGCTTTTCTGCTTCAAGAGGAGCAAACAGAAACCTACAAATTCCCCACTTCTGAAATGAAGATGATGTCTAATTGGTATAGGTCCTCCGAATAGTGACGTAATGTTTGTTTCAATAAATAAAGCCCAAAGAGGTTATGCCCCTCCCTACCTTGTCCCCTTCCCCATGCTGCTCCATCGACAAAGCTATGACACATCAAACTAACATGAATTGTGTAGCATTGAAATTGGAAGAATGATGGCCAAAATTGCATTGTTTCGGAAAGGGTGGAAGTTATGAAAAAGTTTTAACTTTTTACCCCGAACTTTGGGGGGGGGGGGGGGGTAGAACTAAAAAAAAGGGTTCATTTCCGGACCCGTGTTTATAGGACTTTTTTTTTGTATATTTGGTCATAGACCATTCCGTTACACCCTGTACATTACGCCATTACGGTAGATATTTTTTTAGCAAGTATTTTAAGGAGCTACACCTAATTTTAAAACGGGCTTCAATGTTGCAATGAAATTCATTAAAGGTTTTTACAATCCTTTCCTTAGGATTCTTAATTTAAAATTTGCTTAAAGTTACCTTACTAATGTAGGCTAGTCCGTCCAATTACAATTGACGTGTGATAAATAGGCTTGCAAAATTCACTCCTGTAGTAAATGTTTTTAGCTGCCAATTCTGCAGTAGGCTACCTCAAGACTAGACCGAAATCACATGGCATGCCGTATGTAGTGGTTTTCACTCTAAAAATTCATCTCATGAAATCGAAAGTTCAAGAACAAAATACATAGAATTTCAGATAAAAACAAATACTGGTAATAGTTTTCTGAAATTGTGCGTATTTTGTTCCTGAGCTACCTCACGACTAAGCTGAAATGACATGGCATACTCTCATAGCTGAAATGACATGGCATACTCTCATTTCTGGGCATCAACAATTAATGTGTGCTATATAGGCCTAATATTATTCACTCCAGGAGTAAAGATTTTTAGCTGGCAAGTTTGCAGAAAGCTACATCACACACGACTGAGCCGAAATGAACAAGTCATGCTTTCAACTTACATTATCAAATCTCGGTTTTGGATATTAGCCCTCATTAATGGATATCGTTTTTGGTTATCAGCCCAGCTTTTGTAGTTCATGCTGTTCTACTGTGAATATAGTTCATTGTTCGGATATCTTCTACTATTCAAGGAAGGCCAATAGCGAAAAATCATAGGCTACACTAGAAATAATGTAGTTCAGTAAGCCACCTTTATGCACTTACGTTTCGTCGGAGTGGTATGACCCGGATTCGAACCGGCTACCCAGTTCGCCCCCAGATCACTTGCATAGCGCCTTAATCGCTATGGCCACATCCTCCACTGGCATAAAGATAACTCACTGAACCCGTTATTAAGGTCACAACCGTGACCAGGACTCCATTCGACCGAAGTTCACTCGGCCATAGACAATGGAGAGGGAAGACAAATCATACACTCACAAGGCTCATTTATTTATTTATTTATTTATTTCTACTATTGAAAAGAGGACCTATAGGTTATGTTGCAATCTGCAGGTAACGGTTGGTAACTCTGGAACCGTTCTAAATAATAAAAGACAACCGGTTTGAGGCATTTTACTGAAGAAATCTTAAAGCGTTTCCCTAGCAAGCATTTAAAACTGTAAATAATCATAATGCAAATAAATACGGCAGCCTATATTTATTTACAGGTAGGTTAATTAAATTTGGCTTTTACGGACTTTACCAGGCAAGTCTGCAGTAGGCTACCTCACAACTATGTCGAAATGATGTGGCACGCTCTCATTTCTGGGTATCAACAATTAAATGTGATATATAGCTAGCAAGTATCGGTAACAGCATCATTTGGAGAATAAAAATGGTACCAGAAATAAAAAATGAGTACTGGCGCAGCCTTTTTAAGCTAATAAAAACAGTGATGGGGCCCCTTTGTTAATATATGCGGCCTTAAGAACCAAATTAGTTTTGTTTTGAGGTCATAGAACATCTGAGGTTTTAAAAAAAATCTTCAAATTATACACAAAAAACCAGTGGACTGTTGGATGCTATCAGCGGTCAATAATAGGTGATATTAGGAGCGTGCGAACCTAGTCATTTCATGCCGAGTGCCCGGTATTGATATAAAGGATGAAGTAAGAGTTGAAAAAGAGCTTTTTCAACATTTTTAAACTTTCAAAGTTATACGGTAAATTACAATATATAATTGCCATTGTTATTATTTATAAAACGGCAGACCACCTTGGCTATGTTTATCTTGACAGCTCGAATGTTTAAATTTAAAAAAAACAGTTAATACTGAACATGAAAGAATCTATCAGGGAACTTTTTTTTCTTACCAATTTTTACATTTCTGTGTAACGCTTCATACGACTAAGTCAGAATACTTGAAAAATTTTTAGTGTTTGCACATTGGGTTGTTGAATGTTTGAGCCCAAGTCACAACTCAACTCACAACATTTCGAGTTTCGCACACTCCTCAGTAACGTTTACCATTCTAAAAAAAAATAACTAGCTGAATTACACTTTACACACTCACACACACAAAAATGTTTTTTAAATGAGTCAAGTTAAAATTCAAACTATTCCATTGTTGTATTATAAATAAATCTCCATGGCTGAATGTTTTCATGTGTGTATGTGTGTGTTCGTCAAATAATTTGACGCTTTCACGGTTTTGGGCTGGTATGCAACCGCATATCTTCTCCTGTACTGCTTCTCTCGCTGAATGGTGCTAAACAACGATCACATTTCTCGGGCATTCTACCCACGCAATGTTCACTCGTGTGACTATGTAAACTTACTCTACTGCCAAAAGAGGCACCGCAATTCTCGCATTTAAAAGCACGTTTTTCAGGTTGAGCACGATTAGATCCTTGGCCAGCTGCTGTAAAGGCCGACCCGCATTCTCCGCACTTATAAGGCTTCGCCCCACCATGTGTCCGAGAGTGCAACCTAAGTCGACGTTTTACTGTGAATGCAGCGTCGCACGCTTCACATTTGTACGGCTTCTCCCCTGTATGTCCCCGAACATGAATCACCAAACTGCTTCGTTGAGTGAACGCTGCAGTACAATACTCACACTTGTAGGGCTTCTCACCAGTATGAGTGCGAATATGCAGCCGTAATCCTTGTTTATATGTAAATGCTGATTCACACATTGTACACTTAAAGGGCTTCTCCCCCGTGTGTCCACGAATGTGAATCACCAAACTATTCTTCTGCGTGAAGGCGGCCCCGCAATACTCGCACTTATACGGCTTCTCCCCTGTATGTGTTCGTGTGTGCAATCGCAACCCTTGTTTGTATGCAAATGCGGCATCACAGTACTCACATTTATAAGGTTTCTCGCCTGTGTGACCACGAATATGGATAACCAAAGATGTTTTCTGTGTGAAAGCGGCTGGGCAGTATTCACATTTGTGTGGTTTGCTTTGGTCACTGCACCCAGGAGCATTTCGCCGAGTTGTGCTGACACACTCATTTTGCAAAGGGGTACTCGGCTGCAAGTCAAAAGGTTTATTTCCAGTAAATATTCGGATACTGGCTTCATGAGAGTCGTCAAACTGTTTGCTGCTGTTGTCCGATTGTAACGAATGTAAGGGGGTGTTACTCATTCGTTGCATGTCGTACGTTTTAGCAGAATGTACACGTTGTTCCGAATGGCCACTATGCTCCGACTGGTGTGGGGATCTAATAACTCTAGGCACATCGAAATTTTTGCCACGATCGTTTGGCAAAGAAATATTTGACATTTCAGGAACTTCATACGGTTTTCCCTCCTCAACGCGACCTGGGGTACTTGTTCTCAGCACACTAAACGATTTGCCGTTATCGGTTAGTAACGGGGTATCGCTCATTCGATTATCGGGCTGCAGCGGCGTGTTAATTCGAGCAATATCAAAAGGTTTACAGTTATCACGACTATCGGGCTGCATTGGCGTGTTAATTCGAGCAATGTCAAAAGGTTTACAATTATCATTCATTTGGTTTCGCACCCCGTCACCGGGATGAGGTGGAGTGCGGGCCACAGATTTACCATAATCTGGGTGAAAAGGGGCACACCGCGAAGGATCAAAGGTTTTTCCGTCGCCAGAATATATTGGAGGAATGGGTCGAGGCATAAAAGCATGATGTACGAACCCATGCATGGTCGAAAAAGGATCGCAGTACGATTTCTCACTAGTTTGCAAAGCCATCGCTCGAATTTATCCCAAATGCTGCATTGAATACTCCCTCCCTCTCTCAATCAGTCCCCATACTTTCTATTCTTCTTGCTCCCGTCTGAGACGAATTACTGTCTACACCATCAATAAAATTGCTCTTCAAGAGATAGCGATGCCTTCTTCTTATGCTTGCACTGAACACAGAGAAACGTGCACGGCGTTCCATCTTTTTCTTTTTAAGTATTTCTCCATTTCATTAGCTTTCCACAAATCTTAGCAGGTTCTTCTGACTGTAGCAATCTACCTGGCAAGAAAACACGGGGCGGGGGACTGGGGAAGGGGTGAAAAGAAGCTACATTTTGCAGAAGGCGTCCGTCCATGTGCTTAGAGCTTCGAAGTGTTATGGTCGGTCTCGACATCTAGGGGTAAACATGGAGAACTATTCCTAAAAATAGCAAGGCCTATTGAGATATGAAATCCGTTCCTTAAGCGAGAAAAGCAAGCTTTTATCTCAACTGGCTTTTACGAAAATCTTTCAACTGAACCTTAGTTAGCACAACCAACAACACGGACCCACTTAATGCTTTATTTTCGACGATTGCCTGAACATAACTATAGCGTTCAAATTATGCTTCAGGCAGTAAACCACACAACCGAACAAACCATCGGTACCTTCCTAAACGTATGGTGGCTCGTTTGGACAATCGCTCCCCGGCACGCAACAGCGAGACGTGGCACACTGCAGGAAATAGGTGGTGCTCGTGGAGTCAGTCTTTATACAATTTTTAATATTTACACACACTACTTTATCGTATTTCAAGGTTTCAATTCTTATTATTAAAAGTCTTGTTATGGACGATTTTAATTACGTTTTATAATTTAAGTTGGTAACAAGTAATATTAAATGAGGGACGAAGTCTAGACGTGTGCTCCAGTAAAATATTACGGCGGCGCAAATCGGCGCGCCAATATTCGGAGGACGGCGGCGACTTAAAAAAAAATTAGGGAGTGGTAGCGGCATCGGCGGCGTTCTCGATTGGTCATGCGATTGTAAATCTGAACCTTTCTTTTTAATTGTTGAAAAATATTTACTATTTGTAATCATTTCAGATCGCAATGTCAAGGTTTAAAAATGGGCCGCGTCTCCTGCCACCCGGGTTAGCAAACTTGCACTCTGATTGGCTGTTGCAAGGGAGGGTGGTAGGAGCCTGGAGTCTCCTGCCACCCGGGTTAGCAAATTGCGCTCTGATTGGCTGTTACAAGGGAGGGTGGTAGGAGCCTGGCCTCTCCTGCCACCCGGGTTAGGAAATTGCACTCTGATTGGCTGTTGCAAGAGGGGGTGGTAGGAGCCTGGAATCTCCTGCCACCCGGGATCATAATTATTGCTCTGGTTGGCTGTTGCA
>JAHWFP010131550.1:647-24784 GCA_023313725.1 Lithobius niger | reverse complement strand
AACGTTTGAAGTCTTACTCGGTGGGATTAGCTTAGCGAAAGAGCTTGACGTTTGATATCACGACTTTACACGACCGAAAAGTTTGGCGGGAATCCTTGATGAGTTTTGTTTTGGGGCAGATATCAGATTTTTTGGTCCAAATTGATGAAATCAATTTTTTTCTTAGTAATTATGAGATGGAAATACCAGTCTAGTTTTCTGGTCCATCTTTCAAAAAAAGATTGTTCTACGATATGGCCTCTGACTGGTTTTACCCTTTTCATTATAGATGTATAGAGTATCCGCGCGAGGGACGACGAGACGAGAAACCCCTATGGTATGGACTTAAAGTGGCACTATCAGGGCGTATTTCTGAATTAGAGGGAAGAGTGAGATGGATTCCTCTTAAGCCACGCCCCACAACTTCATCAAAACCGATCAGTTTAGAAACACCACTGCCCTACTTGTCATTCTCAATATTATAAAAATCCGCAATAATCGCTGTCACATCTATTTTCAACGAGAGAAATGTTATTAAGAACATGATACAAATGCTTATTATTCTGTTTAATTAGATTTTGTTTCTAAAATTAGACAAAATTAGACATCTACTAATGGTGACGGCAGCCATGTTGGATCAGTAAGTGAGCGAGAAAAAACCTGCCTCAGCAACATCTCAGCTCCATGACGTCACGCTTACGTAAAGTGGGAGGAGTTTGGATCAGTCGCCTCGAGTTAAGAAACAGGTTTTCTCACTTCCCCCTAGTTTAGAAACACCGCATGACCGATTGAAATGCGAACGAAAATACCGTGGCGCCATCTAGCGGCAGTGATATTGTTAACCTTTATATCTAGCTCCCAGGTGTACAAGGACGAACCAAATTTTCACTCAATAATTAAGAATGTCGTAGCTTGTTTGTTTCGTTAAAAGAAATGCCGTTATGCATTCCTTCGCTTGGTGCAAGCAAGAGCTACAGTGTACTACATAGCGCTAGATGTCAGATATCGTCTGCTTTCAATCGGTAATAGTGCCCCTTTCAGAGGAAAGCAGGAGCACTGCAGAAAAGCCCGAAAACGCGAAGGCATCTATTCACAATTTGTTAGAATTTCATACTTTTCAAGGCCTTTAAGTAAATTCCAGACTTTTCCAGTTACTGTACGAATACTGTAGGTCATAGCCACTAAATTTAATCGACAAAGGAAGCACCTGAAGAACTCATGCCCTTCAAAGTTTTAACACTGGAAAAAATTCCAGTTATATATCCTTCAGTCACCAGTCAGATTAGAAAGCCATGGACCGCTTTATTATTTTATATTTACATTATATTTACAGTTCTCAGTATTATCAATTAGCCACGATTCATCAAAACCCGCTGCCTCAAAGATGACTTTTTTTTAAACGATATAGATGTAATTTTATGGTAAAAGTTTTACTGGAAACGTATGTTCTTCGTTAGTGGTTATTTATGTTTTTTTATTTTTATAATGAAGCCTTTTCAGTTATTCTTCATCGGCTGGACCAATAAATATCGCACCTGCATGGGAACCTAATAACAAAAATCGTTTTTGTTAATCAATGGTTAAAAATGTTCTAAGGAAAGTAGTAAGATCAGCCACAATTATTTCAACCGGCTGCGTTTGGGTCTATTGGACGATAATTGACCTGGCCAAATTGGTCACGCCGAACTTAATTTCTACAACATGGAAGCACAACGTTGTATAGTAAACATTTAATTGTTACAATACCTTTATTTGGAAGTAGTGCTACTAGCGCAAGGAAGAATACTAAAATCTTCATCCTAATTCGTCGCCACTTAAAATTGTTCTGTATGTTAAAAAAAAATCGAAAATAACAAATGTATACATCTGCTGCTTCTATGAATAATTTCGACGAAGGCAAAAACATTTCATCCGGATTCGCATTGCTTCATTGACGTTTTATGATGAAATTTGATCCACAACCATGAAGAGCTGTGTTGCTAATCGCTACTCAATTTTTAACTGCTGCATAAAGCAGTTTTCAAAATACAGTCGGGTAGGAACGGGCCTCGCGTCGTGGGCTATTCTCTAGTGACGTCACGTCCCACTCAAATCGTTTATTCGAACGGTCATGCGTATCACTTATTAGCGTCATGCCGGAAGTGCCAGAATATCGTCGATGAACCATTTTTTTATGAGAACACGTCCCAGCAAATTGTACTGTGTTTATTGAACAGTTTATGATTTAATCGTTTGCATATGAATTGGCAAGAATTTTTGCCAATTATGGCTTCCGTATGAAAAAGAAGTTGAACCGGAATTGGACTAGTTATTTTCTCGTTTTGACAACACCACACAGAAAATGGAGTCCTATCTGTCGTTCTTCTTTGGGCGAACCGATAAAAAAAATGGCAGCTACTTTGCACTTCGCCGGTAACTGCCCCAGTATGCTATGCATATTGACAATTCGGGTACTTATGTTTATAGCGGCTCCTGCTAATCACGTAATCATTGCATAATCGGTATAACAGTTCTGTAGTATCAATTCGACAAACATGTAAGTCCGCTTTGCGAGCAATGGTGAGTGCGTACTAGGAGAGTAGCTGTAGTACGGAGTACGGAAGAGTCCCAATATTTTCACAGTACGATGACGTATTTGGAAGGCAGAATACACGTTAAATAAAGGCAGAATTCCAAATTCATTCCACGATCACTTTCGATAGAAAAATAAAAAAATAGAGAGCTTTGTGTTTCGTCTGTTAAGATAATTTAGCTGTAGAAGAAAATTAGTAATTGGCTGGTCATTAATGTAACTCGTCTTGAATCGCGCACTTTTTTACTTTACTTAAAAGCTAACACGCATTATGTTTGAATAAACAATGCAATATACAGGTTGCTCATCCTAACCCCCGCAAAGAAAGCTACCAAACGAGAGACTTCTTCTTCTTCCCTCAACTCTGCCAACAGTTACACACAGATAAGGGTGGTTTGTTAGTCTGTGCAGTTATACTTTTCATCTGACATCCGGTAAGGTGGTGGCGATGGGGGGGGGGGGGGGGAGGTCGGCCGATTGCCTTGGGGTCTAGACTGGGATCAACGGCTTTAAGGGCAAATTTTTTTTACGCCAAGCTGTGCTAAAATATTATTAATTTTTTCTATTCATTTACACTTTGTTGTATAAATCGTAAGTATTTTTCAGAATGAGATTTTTTATTGGGTTTGATGGGGACTCTTCCCCCTCCACAAAAATCGACCGTGGTCGTATTGCATGCCTGAATGTTCAGACCTATTTAATAGATTTGTATTACTGGAACCTATGTCGGTCTTTTATCATTCATTTAATAATAAGAGCGTAATCGGAGCATTGGTTATGATGGCTTGTACACGTAGCGATTGTGTCCTCCGTCCTTCAACTGCCGCCTTACCTTTCCCAACCACTCTTACAAACTATTAGCCGTGAGCTCATGATTTTTTAGCATAAGTAGCTATTGTATTTATTTAAATTCATGTTAAATTAAGATGAACACGTAAGTGAAAATATGAATTCGGATTCAAGTGACACTCTTAACTCAAACCATGAAGGTGCGAATAACCAAATTACCTTTTTTTTTAACGTAAATATAAAATGACCTACTGCACTTTTTATTTTCTCCTCATGCCAATAGAATTTGGTTCCGTATATAGCAAAGCACACGTCAAGAAAAAAAATTGCCACTTGTCTCAGTTGTACTAAACACTCTATCTTCTTCTTCCAATGATGTCCGTAGCTCACCAACACTTCTAAGTTTGATGGTTACTGATGTTGAACACTAAATACTAATCAAGGACCTCTGCGGTCCTCATGTAAGCCACAATATGAACTTCCATATTAAACGTCAGACTTTGAAACCCTATAGTTTCGCTCGGAATGACACAGACCAACGAAATTCGGTATTCGGGGTTACTATGCCGTAACTATTTCACTGCATTAAAATTTGTAATGACAACAATCGAGCTGTTCGATGTCCACAATATAGCAGTTGTTGTTGTTGTTGTTGTTGTTGTTGTTGTTGTTGTTGTTGTTGTTGTTGTTGTTGTTGGGACTCTGCCCTCACCTAGAGATCGAAGAATTAAGCCGATTTTCAAATTTTGTAGCTTAAAGCGTAGGTATGTTGGATATGGCCTAGGGCCTTTTGAATGTGAATACAATATTGTTCTTGTTGTTGTTGGGAGAAATTTTGCTCTCACCTAGATACGAACCGAGTTCCCATTGTTATATCTTAAAATGTATGTAATAACAAGTACAGGGCCTTTTGAACGCTATTTTAATGTGACTGCAATGTTGTTGTTGTTCTTGTTGTTGTTGGGAAATGTAAAATTTTGAAATAATACTAAAAAATAATAATAATACTAAATTTATTACCAAAAATTGGAAAATGGAAATCAGGAAGGGATGCTCAGTATCCACTAACATTTGTCCTAAAAATTAAAATACAGGCAAACAATTGTCACAATTAAAAACAATTAAAATAACTAAAACAAATTAAAACAATTGTTACAATTAAAAACAATTTAAATAACTAAAACAAATTAAAACAATTGTCACAATTAAAATAACTAAAACAAATTAAAACAATTGTTACACTTAAAAACAATTAAAACAATTAAGAACAATTATAACTAATATATTAATATAGAAAAATATTCATAAAACATAGATGGCTGCTACAAAAAAGTTAACATCACGCAGTTGTAGTAAGTTAAAATCAGAAACACTTTAAAAATATCGAAAGATCAGTCTTTTCGAGACCACGTCTAAATTGATGTAGACTGGTGGAGTTTACCAACTCCGATGGTAGGGAATTCCACGGATGCACCACACGGTTTGAGAAGAAGTACTTTCTGCAATCTTTTTTGACTGCTCCTACTGTTAGTTTAAAGATATGACCTCTAGTATACCCATTGCCACGAATACAAAAAAGAGAATTGGATCTAAATCAACAAGACCACGTAAAATGGAAAAAAAGTAAGGCAAAGGTCGGCATGAAGTCTCCGCAGCTCCAAAGACTCAAGGCCTTGGTGGTTTAGTCGCTGTACATATGAGAGGTTTTAGCATCCTGAAAAATATTTGGTAAAAGATCTTTGTACAGATTCGATACGTTTGATATCTTTTAACAGATGGGGAGACCATACTGAACTGGCATATTCTAGAATAGGCCGCACATAAATGGTATAAGCTTTAATTAAAGTTGGCACATCGCGAGAAGTGAAACATCGCCTAAGCATGTATCCAATTCGCTTTGCCCTGGAAACTACCTTATTACAGTGGTTAGAGAAATTTAAGTCTGATGACAGGTATACTCCAAGGTCCTTAATTCTAACTTCCGATTTAAGGTCGTGGTTATCTAGTGAATATGTAGATTTGCAATTATTTTTACCAATTGGGAAAGTATGGCATTTTTGGACATTGATTGGTAGCTGCCATCTAGTGGACCACGTGTTTACATGTTCAATCGCTGTTTGGAGCAGAGAATGGTCACTAGCAGTTGTAATTGGCCTATAAATCTTAACATCATCCGCGAATTTAGGCCTTTTTATGCCATTAATGGTGGTTGACAGATCAGAAATGTAAATCGTGAAAAGTAAGGGACTCAGTACTGAACCCTGTGGGACACCACTCGTAACCGGCAAATAGTTAGACAAAGAAGTTCCTAATTTAACCGCTTGCCATCTATTGCAAAGAAAATCTCTTATCCATAGAAAGATATTACCGTCAATACCAACATTAAGCAGTTTTTTAAGTAGTTTGGAATGTACCACCGAGTCAAAGGCTTTTGCGAAATCAATACAGATTACATCAACCTGTGAGCAATTTTCCATTGATAATGTCCAGTCATTTAGACAAGTTAATAATTGAAGTGTTGTTGAGCGGCCTGGCAAAAAGCCAAACTGGTCACTTGGTCGCTTGGAAATCCTGCAGTTCCTCCAGAATTGACATAGTCTAGCGAACTTCAGTGCTTGGGAGTCGTTTCATAAGTACTTCACTGCATTAAAAAATATATTGACAACAACCGATCCGTTTCGCCTCCACAGCATGGCCATTTCTTGTTGCTGTTGTTGTTGTTGCCGTTGTTGTTGTTAGGAGGCTTTGCCTCATTAGTGCTGCTGTTAAGCAACAATTCGTGCACACTGAGCTAAAAGCATGAACGTTAGTACACAAGTGATTCTTAGAAGGACAAGTCGAACTAGATACATGAACCAGTTTCGATTACCCCTCGGGCCCCTTGTGCCCCCACACAGTCTTCCTCCGTGAGACTGATGACCAACAAATTCTTGATGATCGAGCTAAAAGCTTGAATTGTCGCGCACAAGTCATTCTTAGGAATCACATCGAACCACTCATGGTACCACAATGAAATATCCCCCAAGGTACCCCTGCGAACCCTCTGGCTCCCCTTCATGAAGCTTGACCAACAAATTATTGCAGATCATCGAGCTAAAAGTTTGTGAATTACGGCACACAAGTCATGCTTAGCAGTACACATCGGATCAGCTATGGAAACCCCATGAAATATCCCCCTGGTTCTCCCCCCCCCCCCCCACCCCTACTGTAATCCCTCCCTGATGCTTGACTAAGAAATCCTTGCAGACAGTGATAATAGAATGAAATTAGGTACACAGGTCATTCACAGCAGTACAAATAAAACCAGATATGGAACACCCTTGAGATACTCTCCAATGTTTCCCCAATGCCCCCCCCCTCACCCCCTTGTGCTTCCTCCCTGAGGCTTGACCATCAAACTCTTGCAGATAACTGCTAAAAGAATGATTTGGTATGCAAGCCATTCTTAGCAGTACAACTTGAACTAGCCATGGAACTCCCGTGAAATCCTCACAAGGTCCCTTGTTCCCCCCGTATGTCCCTCATGAGGCTGATATCTGACAAATTCTTCCTGACCGTACTAAAAGCATGCATTATGGTACACAATTCATTCTTAGCAGTAGAAATCTAATCAGCCATGGATCCTCATGAAATACCAACAAGCCTACCACAGCATCCCCCCCCCCCATGCACCCCCATGAAGAATCAATAACCAACAAATTATTGCTGAACTTGCTAAAAGCATGAATTATAGCAGTAGAAATTGAACTGCATGTGGAACCCCATGAGATACCCCCAAGGCCCCCCAGAGCCTCCCTGTGTCCCCTCCATGGATCAACAAATTTTAGTTCGATTTGTACTCCTAAGAATGACTTTGTGTACCAAATTTCACGCTTTTACCTATCTGCAAGAATTTATTGGGTAAGCCTTTGGGAGGAGGCACAGAGGGACGTTGGGGCCTTGGCGGGTATCTCAAGTGGGTTAAATAACTAGTTCGGTTTTACTGCAAAGAAAACGTTATGCTCCAAATTTCATGCTTTTAGCTCGATATATAAGAATTCGTAGGCCAAGCCTACAGTGGCTTGAGTGGCCCTAATGGGCTTATTGGAGCGTAGTTCCGCTATGAAGACACTCCAATGTAATCTTAGACCGCGCATTACGTGAAAACCACAAGGACTATCCAGCCATACTTTGCATGCAGTAGCACAGGAGGCTGGAAAAGGTTTATCAAAAACATTCCATTATCGGACATTGGGTTGACGAACCATCAGAGTGACAAAATGGACCAATAGAAAGAGCCAAAATCCCAACAACAACGAGACGGCTAAGGCGTTTCGAATTGTTAAAGGCATCCGATTGTGGAAAAATTGATTGTTGAAACATTGATTGTTGTTGTTGATTGTTGAATTGTCTTCTGGCCTCACTAGCAGACATGTGACTGTTAATTATAAGCAACTAAAAGCATATTTTCTAAGGCTGATCCCGATCACCGATCCAGAATGCTTCACGTAATTCGTTACCGACATTTGCAATATCGTAAGAAATCGGGATCCGGTATATAAAATGATGAATGATGTCACTACTTTCAAAGGCCGACCCCTTTAAGCCAAACATCCAAACAGCAAAGAAAGCGGAGCCCGCTCCATTACGTCGACTGCGAAAATGACGACGACCCTACTTTTATAGGGATCGCACAGATGGTTCAATTTGTACTGCTAAGAATGACTTGTGTACCACATTTCATGCTTAGGTCTATCTGCAAGAATTTATTGGATAAGCCTTAGGGAGGATGCACAGGGGGTGCTGGGGACGAGGGGCTTAGGGGGAATCTCAGATGGGTTCCATAGCTTGTTCGGTTTTACTGCAAGAATGACTTGTATACCAATTCATGTTTTAGCAAGCTCAGCAGGAATTCGTTGGTCACTAAACTTATAGAGGTGAGTGTGGATGGAGAGAAGAATGGGTGTTAGGGGGTATCTCGAGAGCGTTCCACAGCTAACTCAATTTGTAAACTAAGAATGACTTGTGCATCTAATTTCATGGCTTTTAGCTCGCTATGCATGATTAGCCCAAATTCTGGCTTTAACGCCTAAATATCGAACCAAATGAACCGATGCTCAAGTTTTATAGCTTAAAACGTAGGTGTGAGCAATATCTAGAGGCTTCTGGAGGCTATTTTAATGTGACTTCGATATTGTTGTTGTTTTTCTTGTTGGCGAAATGTTGTCCTCATTTAGAGATTGCACCAAAGAACTAATTTTCAATTTTCATAGCTTAAAATGTAGTATTAAAAAGGCTAACTCTTACAGTAATTTTAAGGTAATTACAATATCAATTTGTTGTTGTTCTTGCTGGGACCAAAAAAAAATAACAGAAATTAGTATTAAAAATTAAGCCTATAAAATATGGATGTGAGCCATAAAAAACTTACTCTGAAGGAACATATACAAGACAAAGACATGCAAGCCATCAGCGTCACACTAATATGTGTAAAAAAAGCTCCAGCTTGTTTTTTTTGGATGCTGGAGATTATTTTACATGTATTAGTGCGACGCTGATGTACATTTTTTACGGCTCACATCCGTATTTTATATGTTTCAGGCTTTTTAATAGTAGTATGACAGAAATACTGACAAAATAATCAGACAGTTGGGATTTAGCGAGAATCAATCGAATGCCTTGTTTTTTAGCTGTAGACAACAAAATTTATTCATAAAAATATTCCTAATTATCGTTAATGTCAGTTTAATTATAGCTCGTTGGTAACTAATTCTGCTTAGGAAAAAATAATTAACGTGGTCTATCTGGCTTAAATTTAGCACTCCGTTAAACATTTGACTTCAATAGGTCGTTTTATTTTATGACTTTCAGGCGTGTTTTCACCAACCAAGATAATTAACTGACACATATAAGCATTGACACTTAGGCGACTGCCACTTTTGGGAAGAAATACAACAATTTTCAAAATGAGTGGACACTTTGACAAAAAATAAATCGGAAGTAGGCATTTTGTGATATGGGGATGGCACCGCCGGTAGCAAGAGGTGCTTTTGTATTTGGCTGCCTCAAATTTTCATTTGGCTACACGTCTTGTGCTACCTCCGCCTGCTCTCCTCATGGACGAGCGTGTAAAATGCACCTTTTGCTACTAGTCCAGTAAAATTAGGTAAAAACCGGGCCAATAAAGGAATTAATTAGCAACAAGCTACAAATTTGTGGGATGGTCTCAGGTGGAGTGCTCAACAACATAATAAAACTCTCCTGAAATCCGACCATTCGTTGTCCGCCATATTGGGAAAATGGCCGCCATTTGGCCTTAAAACACACATTTTTTTCTTTTTCTACCACCATTGCCCTACAAGAAAATCACCTCCATACATAATTTAAGAAAAATAAATTTGTAGCCTTTTTTGTCTCAACAAACATTTTGCTAAGTGCAACAGTTTGGTCAAAAATTGACCTAGTAGTGCAATTTTAGCCATCGAGAAGCAGTACAAATGGCAAAAATGTAGACTTTTCAAGTTTCTTCCCAAAATGTTGCTTTAACTTAAATGTCTCTGAGGAAGATGTATTTTATTTGTGTTCTGTTTGAAAAAGAATTTAAATGATCAGGATAGCATCAACGATTTACCCCATGGACTTATCACCAGAAATGGCTTTCAGCAGTTCTTTTTATATGGCTAGTGAGATTTTTTGTAGTGGACATAATGCTTCTTTTTAAATGCTTTTTTTTCACTAAATTTCACTAATCCTAACTGAAATCGTTTAGGTTAGATAGGGACCGTCCTATTTTAATGGTAGCTGTAATTGGTGTAGTGGCTATTTTGAATTTCAGAGTGCCGTTGTAATGCTCATATTTGTATTTGTATTTAAGCTAAACAATCTCGATTAGGATTGATGGAGAGGATAGATAACCACCTTTCAGAATATTCTAAGCATGTCCATTTCGGGCTTTTAGAGGGATCACAAGAGAACTTTGAATTTGAAAATCAACATACGCTTTTGCCGTCACACGTTTACCTCTTCCCTTTAAATAGGCATAGGTCGGTTCTCATCTAAGCTAAACAATTTCGGTTAGGATTGATGGATAGAATACATTCCAACCTTTCAGAAAATCCTAGGCATGACCATAAGCTTTCGCTGCTACATCATTACCTCGTCACTTTTTAAATGGGCGTAGGACGGTCCCTATCTAAGTTAAACAATCTAAGTTAAACATACACTAACTAGTGCGCACTCCATTCCCCATACTTAACTACAAAAGGTGATTACATGATACTTTTAGGCAGTGGACAAGAGGATATAGCCACAATAGACAAATTATGTCCCTCGAGTAGGATTGATGGAAAGAATAGAACCCCTTTCAGAAAATCCTAAGCATACCCATTTGTAGAAAAGCCTTAGCACCTGGTTTCTTGGCGTCATCTGTCTTTCAGGTGCTGGCTGTTACGGATGTGGGCATCCAAAGTGGGCTAGATAAGCCTAGACTTCTGCATTTTAGTGAGAAAAGCACCAAATTTGGCATATATGCTAATTTAGATATACTGATGAAATCTGGATATAGGGCCAACTGAATTCCTTAAACCGGAAGTGGAAACCGGAAGTGCCTATTTTTTGCCATGAGCGAAACTCCAAAATAGCTTCACCAGTCTCCATCTATGAGGGGAAAAATGTGTAAAAATGTGTCACATCATGCCTTAAAATGAAAGATAGCTTAAAGGTGCTTATGAACCGATTGACAGGTTGCAGAATCTAGCACCATCAACCATGATTTAGTTCAATGTAGCACTTGATTTCAACAAGCGAAGGAATGCGCAAAGAAATTTCTCTTGATACGACAAACTAGCCTCGTGCCTCCCTAATTATTGAATGTAGAGTTGGTGCGTGCACGTGCGCTGAGCAAGCGGCCAAGGTTAACGATACTACTGTCACTAGTGGTTCAAAATCTATGTTTCAAAATGGCCGATATGCAAAAAATTGCACTCATGATGTCGTTAGACTTAACTTTACCATTTGCGTCCTAGTGCACGTGAGTACACCAACTTTACACTCAATAATTAAGGAGGCAGATGGCTTGTTTGTTTCATAAAAAGAAATTTATGGGTGTGTTCCTTCGCCTGTTGAAAGTAAGGGCTTGATAGAACTAGATAGCGGCAAATGGCTATACAGGGTGATTCAAAAAGGATGGACCAGTGCCTACCGTTTCTTCCCCACGTGCACGATCGAAATGACATTACGTGGATGTGTAGTATGGTGTGGAGGCCATCTGCACATGTGATAATGGCTGAACTTGCACCATCCGTTCAACGTCATCACGACACTAACTTCTACACCGTACTTCCTACGCTGCCACTGTAAATTGGAAGTTGTAGAGATCATATGACGTGACCAGCTGCGGAAAAAGAATTCAAATCTAAACGGAATGTAAATCAGAATTTAAACTTTAAATGAGACCTTACAACAGAATTTAAAGTAAACAGAAAGTAAAACAGAATGTAAATCACTGCATAAATACCAAAGAATACAGGTGAAAGAAGGACACAGCAAACCATGCAGCGTTGTATCGCGTATCATTGCCTTTGAACAACTACTTCAAAGCCAGGTTGTCGGTTACAATGCACGGTCGTAGAACCATGTCGCATTCGGCGTGTTGCGACAAATGTTCGAAGTGGCGCCCGTCAACATCAATGCAAAGTTCAAGCCGTCACAGAAGATCGGTGTGGACAGAGTGCAACATGGCAGGGGTCACTGTGGCGCATGCATTGCGAATGCGGTCCTGCAGATCATTGATGTCCTGTGGTGGTGTTTGGTAGACCAGCGTCTTGATGTTACCCAAATGAAAGAAGTCTAATTGAGTTAAATCCGGTGAGCGTGGTGGCCACGCTGCAGGGTCTGCATGACCAGTCCAACGACTGCGAAAATTGCATCGAGCCATGCACTCACAATAAAGTTCACTACTACCTGCTGCAGTATCATATCCAAGTAACGCTGAGTGGTAAGTGAACCTTGGTAGAATACTGGGGTTACAACTGTGTTGTTGTACAGCCCACACCACACATTGACACTCCTTCGTTCCTGATGATGTGTCTCCTGCATCCAGTGTGGGTTGATGGGTGACCAATAGTGTGCGTTGTGGATGTTCACCCACGGCCACGGGAAATGTTTGCCTCGTCTGTGAAGAGGACGGACTGAAGGAAGCTGGATTGTCCTCAATCTGCAGTAATATCCAGGTATAGACTCCACCCTATGTTTGTAATTCCCCGGTGACAATCCCTGGTGTAGGTGGACATGGTAGGCGTGGTAATGATACCTCTTCAGAACACGAACAACTGACAGTTGTGAGATACCAGCCTGTTGAGCTACACGACGGGTATTCGTAAGTGGATTTAATGCAACAAATGCGAGTACTGCAGCTGATGTGGCTTCATCCTTTGCCACAGGAGGTCGTCTCAATGGTGGAGCAGGCCCAATCCTACCAGTTCGTTGGAGGCGCTACACAGTGCTCAGTATGACTCTGTGCGAGGGTTTGTGATGCGGAAATCGACGGCGAAATTCCCGAGCAGCTTTTCTAGCCCGTCTACCACATTCTTCATAAATCACAACCATCTGAAAGCACTCCTCCACAGTGTATGTTGGCATTGCGATTGGAAAACGTTTACATACAGAATAGTACGTAGGGGGCATGTGATGGCAGAGATACATTTCATACGCTATATGCAGTACACTTTCCGTGAATATCATAATAGGTATCTGAGATTTGCATACTGAGGGACCTTCCGTTCGTAATGTGTTAACATTCCTTTGTCGGGGTTTGTTTCAGTTGTAGCCTTTACATTATGTTTACTTTAAATTCTGTTGTAAGTTCTGATTTAAACCTTAAATTCTGATTTACATTCTGTTTAGATTTAAATTCTTTTTCGCAGTTAGTCACGTCATATGATTCTTTACAACTTTCCAATTTACACTGTTAGCGTAGGAAGTACGGTGTAGAAGTTAGTGTCGTGATGACGTTGAACGGATGGTGCAAGGTCAGCCATGATCACATGTGCAGATGGCCCCTCACCATACTACACATCCACGTAATGTCATTTCGATCGTGCACATGGGGGAGAAACGGTGGGTACCAGTTCATCCTTTCTGAATCACCCCGTACATGCTGCAGCTTGTCATTTGGTGGCAATCCCCCTTTAAGGGCTCAAACGAAGGACAAAACGTCGAATTTTGGGCGAAAAAAATTACCGATATATTTTCCGATATATCTCAACATAATTAAAAGAAATGGAATTTAAAACTTTTTGTGTCTCTATAAAAAATTTGCTAGTTCAGTGGTTTGGCCCATTTTGCTTAAATGTTAAGCAAAAATTGCTTAAATGTTACCTGAACAATGGTGCTCTTTTTTTTTTATCATAATTACAGCGTGTATGCATAACGACTTTAGAAGCTAAACTTCTACTGTGCCATTACTAGTCCTGGAAAATGATTTAGATCAGTTCATCCGAAAGATGTAGATCTCCTTTATTTAACAATGCCAAATAAAATGTTATACTGTAATTATGGACTGAGCCATTTTTTGCTCCTTAAGTACTGATGTAGGGCATAAGCATTTTCACATAGCTCTGTTCCCCATAGTTAAGCAAGCTATTTTATAAACACTGTCAAAAATAAATAAATTTCCTCCTTTCAGATGACACTAGTTACAGCGTTTATCAGAAATGGCACAGTAACAGCTCAAAGTTAAAATGTCAGTACGAATATGAACAAATAGCAGTTGACAATTAGCCGTAAGTCAGCAGTTAATCACAGCAAAACAGTTTTACTGGACTTCGCAAAATACGCCTTCACCTAACACCTGAAACATTGATTCTCACACTCCAACCTCATCACATTAAAACCTCATCACATTAAAATCAGTCTACCGATAAGTACATCGTAAGCAAGATCAACAGGAAAAGTAGCCCATTCCTAGTCTTTTTTGCATGACATGACTAGGATTGGCTCCTCAACAATCGGAGAAAAAAGAGAAGAATTACTTCTGCCTCAGCCTGTGTTGTACTAATTGGTCATGAAAATAAGTAGCCCACAGATGCAAACCTGTTTACGTTGAATTTCGGACTATGGGCATTTCAGGCATTTTGCATGTCATACTGCCTGAGTGGGGAATCGAACCCACGACCTTCGAAACCGAAGGCCGAGGTCCTACCGCTGGGCCATACTGACACGGCCAAAAGGAAATGTCCATAGGGAGAATTTAACAAGTGCATATATACATATAAACATACTCTTGCCATTCGCCACTGGAGGGACGCTTATTTGCCGTGCCAACCTCCAAGTGAAACGAATGGAACACTTAAACGTGAAATAAGGATCCAAGACGGAAAACCAAAGACTCAACAATATTTAATAACAAGATTTGGGTCTGTATCTATTTATCTCTTGTTGAGCCTTCGGCTTTCCGTCTTTAATTCTTATTTCACGTTTAAGGGTTCCATTCGTTTCACTTGGAATGTGGCGCGGCAAATAAGAGTCCCTCCAAAGGCGAATGGAAAGTGTATGTTTGTATGTGTATATGGACGTGTTGAATGCTACCTATGGACGTTTCCTTTTGGCGGTGTCAGTACGGCTCAGCAGTAGGACCCTGACCTTCGGTTTTGAAGGTCGTGGGTTCGATTCCCCGCTCAAGTCAGTCTGACACATAAATCCAAAAGGTAACGTAGGTTTGCATTTTGTATTTATTTAACTTTTGTTGAGCCTTTGACTTTCCGTCTTCAAGTTGGTCATAAACTTTAGCTTTTAGATTGCTTTCAAACTGTGTTTCCAGACATGTCCTTATCAGGAGATACCCTCCCTCACCCTTCAGAGTGTTGGGTGGGCATATCTGGGGACCCTCGGAATTCAGAGCTCCAGAAGGTTAGTTTGGCTCATCACTCCACATAATTGCTGATCTGATAGGCATATCTACTCTTCAGCGTATTCCACGAACGAATTTTCTTTTTCAGTGTTCCGACATTGCACTGATGCGTTGGTGATCACCAACGCATCAATGCGATGTCGGAACACTGAGAAAGAAAATTAGTTCGTGGAATACGCTGAAGAGTAGATATGACGTGATTCGAATCACGTCATCTTATAACTTGCATTGATGAATTAGGTAGCGTTTTCGGCTGGTTTATCTCTTCCTGTACTTTGCCACCCCCTGACCGCTTCATCCAGAAAGACTTCTTGTGCTTTCAGCACAAACAGGTCGCTCTTCTCTTCCTCTCCTTTTAAAATTTTAAATTTTTAACTTCTTCGAATCGTAGTTTGACTTAGGCAGTTTTGCCTGCATTTGTCTGTTTGCAACTTTATGCAATTTTAAGTGTATCTTGTATTTCCCTTGATAATGAGCTGGAGCTAGCTCGAAATGTCGGGTTGTGTTGGTTTTACATGTGCACTTTGGGCTTCTCCTGTTCAACGTACTTTGTTCCAGTGCTTGCGTTTTTCCTAAAAAATCCGAACTTTATTGGCAGAAAGGTCTTAGTCAGAGCACAACAATATACAAAACATCAGTTGGCTGAAGATTTCCAAACGTCAGGTTGCTACATACGTGGAATGACATGAAATGACTTCTCAGTTTTAAACAACTATGTAAAGATCTACTCCTTCAGTCTTTAGACATTCAAGCAGCTTGCATGTACATAGCTAAATAATTAGTCTTCCAACAATAATAGAGGTAAAATACAATTTCCACTTTGTGTAAGATAGTTTTACAGGGTTTGATATGTATTTGAGTCTGCACAGATGTTCTGGTGTCTCTTCAGACAGGATCTGACCTATCTGACCTGAAGTTTGCATGTACGCAGCTAGATATTATACTCTGTCTTTCAACAATTGTAGGGGTAGAATACAACTCCCATTTTGAGTCAGACAGCTTTACAGGGTTTGATATGTACGACTCTGCACAGATGTGCTGGTGTCTCTTCAGACAGGATCTGACCTTTCTTCAACTACAAGCAGCTTCACTCAAAGCATGTGTTCTATTTTCATCCTTTGGCAAGGTACATAAATAAATCTTTGGGAAACAACGAAGAATCATTAGCATTGACAGAAAAACTGTTCTTTGTCAGTCTGTGGAACTCTGCATAAGCCACTTCAGTCCACTTTTGTGACTACTTTAGCCCTAAAAATTAATACATCCAAATTAATACATACAATACATCTAGTTCTTCCTTAGTATTTAGATTTTTGTGCTAATACGTCTTTCCCCCAAGTAGTCGGATTCCACAGATTTCAGATACTGCAAAGGCGTAAACGTTTTGTCAGAAAATGCATACAAAGAGAAAGTCTGACTCTTAAATATTTAAAGACCAACACAAAACATTTCTTACTCTGCAATGACTGTTCAGCAGAGAGAATCTCCTTGTTAAAATACCCACGCTGAGTACCTATATTCTCTATATAGTATATCGACACAACACAGAAAGAATCTGACGCTTCTTCGGTCTATGAATACTCTATGATGGCTACACACTCAAGGTTTAGCACCTATTCACTTTGTTAACACTTGCACATATAATATATATCTTCCTTCTATCTAGTATTAAGACAGCTTTAAAGAATTCTGCTCCTTAGTGCAGGTGGGTCTTCTTCAGATATAGGCAGCTGTAATGCAAGATCCGGGTCTTATTCACTGTTAGACGGCTACAAAACAGGATTTGGGGCCATCTTCAGCCGTATAGCTAGATACAATACAGTATCTTGGTTTTCTTCAGCCGTTAAGCAGCTGTAATACAGAATTTATCCCTTCTTTAGCTATTAGGCAGCTACAATGCATGACCCAGATTTTCTGACATAGGCAGCTATAATGCAAGATAGGGTTCTTCTTCAGCCGTTAGGCAGCTACAGAGCCTTCTTTAGCCATTAGGAAACTATAAAGCAGGGTTCAGATCTTCTCTCCATCAATTAGGCAGCTACGTTATAGAATCCGGTGCCAATTTAAGCTGTTTTGCTAGCTCCAATACAAGAGACGTTGCCTCTTTAACCGTTAAGTAACTACAATACAGGATCCGGCTATTCTTTAGCTTTTACAGCCATATAACATCAAAATGTAAACCTAACGTTCTTAGTTGTTTTGATTTTGGGTTGGTGTAAGAAGTTTAATATTGCTTTCAGCTTATTATGAGTGACTTCGTAGGCAAGTTGGACCATCGGGTAGTAGTAACTCATACTGTTGGAGCAAAATTGATCTAAGGGAAAGCTGTCGGGAGCCATCGCTTTGCTGAGTAGGTCACGGGATTGCCACGAGACGCCAATTTATACGCCAAACAACTTCGTCCGAACAACAACAGCACTTTTGTGGCCGTGCTCATAGCATGGTCATAACGTGTGTTCACTTCCTGCATGTACTCCAAGTTTATACTCCGCTAGGCCACATAACGCCGTAGTTGTTGCTTACGTCACAATCTTTCACAATTTCTAACCACCCCACTGAACCTGCAAATTTTTTATGGGACAAAAAAGATCTAAATTTAGTCTCTATTAATTGTGTTGAAACATGAATTTTTTGCAAAAGCAATTGTTTAGCAGAAAATGATAAAAATATCATTTTTCGGGCAAAATTTGACCTTTTGACTTTCGTTTGACCCCTTAGGCTACCTTTCAGTCGAGGCTGTCATACCCAGAAAGGTCAAGAGTAGTATTAAGGTATGATGCACCTCATTTTTAATACTTTTTGCTACAGTAAAAGCAACGGTTTACAGAAAATGATAAAAATGTTGTTTTTCGTCCAAAATTTGACCTTTTTACCTTCGTTTGACCGCTTAGGCTACCTTTCCGTCAGGGCTGTCATACCCAGCATTGTCAAGAGTAGTATTAAGTATGATACGTTTCATTTTAAACCCTTTTTCCCATTTAAAAGCAATGGTTTAGCAGAAGATGATACAAATTTGATTTTTCGTCCAAAATTTGACCCTTTGTAGCGACCATTTTGGTGTCCAGATATTATTGGCCAACATCACTACCTCAATCAGTCTTGCGCCCAAGATTGTGTCCAACAATCTGCTCTTCCTCCAAGATAACGTTGTAATTGTCAAACAACAATTAATTGTCACTTGTAAAGAAATTCCAATGTTAACAATGTAAGAGCCATGCATTGCCTTGGCAACGAATTGTACTGCTCGAGGCCCAATGTAAATATTCCCATTCCAATCCTCCAATTCAACCAGTAATGCAACCGATGATCTATCATCCTGCTACATTTCGGTAATATTAATTAGAATTATTTTCTCCCAACTTTCTCTTCTCCCCAGTCCTCCCAGCTTAAGTTACGTCATGTCCCCTAACTTTCATTAATTTCACACCCATTTCATTAAGATTAGGAAGGAGGGGCCTTTGTCAATTAGGGCGAGCATTCTGTATTCCATCTTGTAAACTGAACCATAAAACTTCCATCCGCAAAGCCAATTCGACTTGATCATTTACATGTACTTCACGTCAATTTCAACCTGTCATTCCCATACTACCAGATCCAAAGACCCGTCCCTCCACTTTTGATCTTCGTTTGACCCCCTAAGCTACCTTTCAGCCAGGGCTGTCATACCCAGAAATGTCCAGAGTAGTATTAAGGTATTATACGAGACATTTTTTTTACACTTTTTCCCATTGTTAAAGCAACGGTTTAGCAGAAAATGATGAAAATGTGATTTTTCGTCTCAAATTGACCTTTTGACCTTCGTTTGACCCCCTTCAGATACCTTTCAGTTAGGTATGTAATACCCAGAAATGTCTAGAGTAGTACTACGATAAGATGCTCCACAGTTTAAACACGTTTTCCCATAATGAAGATTAGTCTAGCTATTTTTTGTTTTGGCTCGTGGCTAAAAATCGGCGCTTCTGGTTACTACTTCCGGTTTTGAGAAATTCAATTGGCCCTATACCCAGATGTCACCAATTTACCAAAATTAGCATACGTGCCAAATTTGGAGCATTCCTCGCTAAAATCCAGACGTCACCCTGTTTTAGTGGCTTATTTGCCACATGAATAAGTAAGTAGTAGTGGTAGACATTTACTAGACGATCTAATAAGCAATTCAGTCTGTATTTCATGAAAATCTGTCTACTAGCTTTCTAGATAGATATCTTTACGTTTTTCTCGCTAGGCCAACTATTTTCAGTCAGTTAGCATTGGATAAATATAATAGACAACAATCTAATGTGCAATTCTGTCTTTGTTACTTGAAAATCTGTCCGCTAGTTTTCGAGACATCGTCAGGTATCATTACGTTTTTCTCGCACGGCCAATCATTTTCATTCAGTTAACGTAAGAGGCAACACAAGTCGAAATATAGTAGACAATCCAATATGCAATTCAGTCTTTGTTTCATGATATCCGTCCACTAGTTTTCGAGATATCATCAGATATCATTACGTTTTTCTTAGTAATAAACAAGGAGAAAAGACGACGGCTTAACAAGAGTTAACTAAATACAGATGCAAACCTATTTACGTTGCCTTTTGGACTTCAATATCCTTTTTTGCTTTGCCTCCTCGACGATTCCACAGCTCCTCGTACGTCGCTTCATCAAAAGTGTGCATTAGATCACTTATACCGGCCCATTGTTGCAAAATCCATGCTATAACAATTACTTAGATGGAATTCATATCCTGTAGTTACGTATTGCCGCACACCCTTTGGAGAAAATAAAAACTCACTAGTTGTGCCTCGGCGTAACATACGCCTGTCTAGCTGATTCCGGCTGATTCAACTCGGTTCTAATAGTCAGCATTATTGAAGCAATAGTGTTTGTTTCTAATTGTTATAGCGCACATCCGTTTCATTGTCGGTCGCTCGCCCTTTTTCTTTGCTACCGTGGCAAGAAGAAGCCCGCTCGCTCTCTTGCTGATTGTTGAAGCTTCGTTTGTTTAATCGTGATCCCTAACAATCCCTATATGGTGGATTGTGTAGTGTTGAGTAATTCAGTTTAACTTTATGTGTACTGATGTATAGTGTTTAGTAAGGGCGTATGGCGGTAAGCCGAGGCCCCAAATAAACAACCTCAACCTCAATCCGTCATCATTAACTCTGCTCCTAAGCGAAATATACCTATACACACGCTAGTATGTCGCGCCAAGTTAGTCAACAAACATCACAACAAACATCACATCAATTCAATTGTCGAGGTTGTAAACCATTGTAGCGCAACGCCATAGCGTCAGTGTCTTATATCTTGAAGCATAGTTGGGCACATTTTGGGTACTTGGGGAAAAATAATAATGCGGTACAAATGCTTAAATTGTGTTGAAATCGAGAGCAATGACCCACTTGACAAAAATTAACTCGTGTAGGAATGCAAGCTAAGATGCTTTCAATGCAAAATCTGACCCTAAATAACGTTGAAAATGTGTTACTACTAGCTAGCAAGCTAGCCAGTCCGCTCATCCCCGTGTTAAGTCTCATAGGGTGATTATTCATCGATGATAACGGGAAAGCTTTCAGCTATGAAATTGGACGAATGGGTGCAGTACAATACGAACTGCGTACCTTTTATGGTTTGGAGCCTGGGGGCGTAACGGTAATGGTATGGGAGGACGCGTAAGTACGAAAATATTGTTATAACCATTGTTAGTATCGTTGGCATCGTCTCTCATTGGACGGCCTAAGTTCGGACAATGAGAACGTGTATACTGACGTGCGTGCCTAAACACACACTAGTGTATCGCGATAAATCTAAACGACGTTGCAAAGAAATTGTATTCACGTAACCAAACTATAAAAAATAAGCAAACTGTAAAACCAAAGCAAAATAAACAAAGCCAAAAACTTGAGCTTTTGGCCACCAAGTTGAGAGTGGTTCGGCCCTTCAAAGGAGTGATATCAACATACCAAAACTAACTGAATAAAAAAATTACAACAAAATTAAAACCAAACCGAAAACCTATAAAGAGGTGACCAAGTTGAGAATGGTTCGGCCTATAGGCATAAGGTAGTAGCAAATTGTTGAAAACCAATTTCTTGTTGACATGGGACTTTATAACAAATCTGCACGGTAGTGGAGTTGAGTCTAATACACAATTAAATAAAAAAGGACTGATATCAAATCAAAAACCAAAACTGGTTAAAAGGGCCGCCAAGTTCCGAATGGTTCGGCCCTTCAAAGGAGTGATTTCAACACACCAAAACATTCGCCAACTTAATCGCACCGAATAATACTTTGGACGTTAAATGAAAACTTGAAAATTGCTTCCGAAAGTAGCACTGTTCTAGTTTTCATTTAACCTTCGAACTATTAAACGGTGCGATTAACTTGGCGAATGCTTTGCTGTATTGATATCACTCCTTTGAAGGGCCGAACCATTCGGAACTGGCGGCCCCTTTTACCAGTTTTGCTTTTTGATATGATATATAAATTGTCTATAAATAACGATAGGTTAACAATAGGTTAACAGTAGCTTTAGGCGAGCCAAAAGGCTTTTTTGGCACGAATTGCGCCCTAAACCCTAACTCGATGAGATGATTGCACGAGTGGAGGGGCGGCGATGCAACTGGCTGTTGTAAAAAAAAAAAACTTAAAATTGAGTTTTTCCACGGCTGACAGAAGCTATTTGTTTACAAAACTTCGTAAGCCAATATTCCACGAACACCTTCATCCTTCATAAAAATAAAATAACCATGGGATAAGCCACGTTCTTTCAGTTTTAAATCGATAATGGATGCTTATAAAAGCGAACGTCCCCCCCCCCCTCAACCCCCTTTCCATTTTGTGTACGTGCACAAGCTTAACCTGTCAACTGCATCGATACATATTATCTGGATGGGCTTTATAAAATGACATTTTGACAGAATTCTATTTTAGGACTAGCAAGATATCCTTCCGTCATAAACAACCTGACTCAGCATTAATTTCCTGCAATAAATTTTGGCGACGCTTTCGGCGTCTTCTACCTTGTCCGTAGGGATCGATCGACATTGACATCAGCATCGGTATTGGCCGATATTATTGGTAACGGCTCGGTATCGGTTCGGTTCGGCGGAAAAAAAATCTTACTGCGTTTTGTCCTAACGGAAAACAGTAAATACCAACCAACACTCGAATTTTAAATAACTTTGGATTCAGTCTAAAGACATGTGGTGTGCGACATTTTAAAGCAGATTTTGAGCAGAATATTCCTAACTTATAATTGTAGCTTTATACACCAAATTCTTTTAATTAGAAAATGTAAATAAAAGTAGTTTACACTACAACCACCAAATTCAACAAAAGATCACACTCATTTTTATATTAAGCCCTCCTTTAAACCTAAGCTAATAGCATACCATGTATATTTTTTCTGTAAATAGTGGCAGTGAATCAGACAGGGTAAATATCGGTGTTGGATCGGTGTAGGAAAATTTTTTTATTATATCGGTATCGGTTGCATCAGATCGGTGTTAAGTGGCATCGGTTACTACTTGTACTCATATAAATTGAAATGTCTTAAACCGGAGTATACGAAGGAAAAAGGGAGTGAACATTCCTGTATCACGTGTTTCTCTCGATATTTGATTCGTAACCAGTATAGAAAGAGGCTACAAGTCAGAATGAAAAATTCTATAAGAAAAGCCATAAAAAGCTATAAAGATTAAAAATCGGTTTATCAGTTCGATCTCTAGCTTACAGCAAAACGTCTCAACAACAACAACAATAACTACTAAAACAATATTGGAGTCAAATTAAAATAACTCTCACAAGAACTTCAACCTTGTTAATACCAACAGCTTAAAGTATATAAATTTAAAGTTGGTTCATCGGTTCGAGCAGTAGGTGAGCGGAAAAATATCCAACACGGACGATAGCAAGAATATTGTAGTCACATTCAAAAAACTTTCAAGTTTACCAGTCTACTAGTTTGTCACTCCTAATAAAACTGTTCATTGTCGGAACATACTCCACAGGAGTCGATTTGTAAAGTACTACATGGGTCTTCAACAAGATTCGATCTCGCGCTCTGCTGGCTGCAAGAACAAAGCCCTGGCCAGTTGGTTGATCGTTTTTTTGGGAACCCTTGTGAAGTTCCTTTTTTTGTTTTCACGGTGCGTTTTTGCGTCAGCATATATCCAGAGACGGGTGATGTGAGTTGCTTGCCTGCCCGATTATCAGGAGCTTAAATTTCATATCCTTTTCTTTAAACACACAGTTATAATCCCTGTGTTGAACCGTTTATTCAGAGTTGACAAATTGTATTCCTTCTTCATTATCAACGCCGCGATGTGAGATATTTGGAATATTACAGTGGGTTGATACTTGGCAGTTGAAATTAATTACGATGTTCCAGAGGTTTGGATCTGTTTACGTATGATACTTTTTGGACTGGGGGGGGGGGGGATGGGAATAAAATTGCGTTTTCTTAGTCCAGTCCCTGGCACTGAATGGAATGAAAAAATAAAAATTTTTTTACAAAATGAAAAAAAAAAAATTATGAGAGTTGCCCAACGTAGTCGTTAGTTTTTAAAGTATTTTCCAATATTATATGGCAATAATGTTTTTTTTAGCATTTTCCTTTAACTGCTAGATGGTTCCAAAATGACGAAATATCCAGTCGTTTCGTCAAATTTTAGGTGTGCACATAGTAAATTAAAATCCACCCAAAACCAAAACTGGTAAGAGAAGCCGCCAATTTTACAAAAAGGGTCGGCCTTTCAAAGTAGTGATATTATTTAACCAGGGAAAGGCCGCCAAGGTAAATCCTATTAGCCAAGTTAATCGCACCTACTAATAGTTCGAAGGTTAAATGAAAATTAGAAGATGGCTACTAGCGGTAGCAATCTTCAAGTTTTCATTTAACGTCCAAGGTATTATTCGGTGCG
>JAHWFP010131549.1:0-11403 GCA_023313725.1 Lithobius niger | reverse complement strand
TTTTTTTTCTTAGTAATTATGAGATGGAAACGCCAATCTAGTTTTCTGGTCCGTTTCTTTTTCTTCTCCTTTTTTTTTGGTTTCGTTACACATTGGTAGTATAAATATATCATACAAAAATTCCATAAGGGTAAAAAAAACCATCAAGTTTTCGCCATATAAAGTAGTGATATCAGAGCCAAAATGGCTGCCACCCAATTTGTGGTCCAAACCGTGATCACTCATGCTTAACTGACAATCACCGAGGTGTCGGCTAAGATTGAGTGATCAAGGTTGGGACGGAAAACTTGATGACAACTATTTTGACTCACATCACTACCTTTTACGGAGAAAACTTGGTGGGTACCTTTACCCTTATGGGGTTTTTGTATGATATCACCCCTTTTGGTCGTTTTATGGTTTTGCTTTAGTGTAAGTAGTGATTGTGAGCTCCTTATGAAAATATAATTGTAAATCGTTTCTTGAACAGCCTGAAGATAATCATCACTTTGGTATAATTAATGGACGCTGATTAATTACATTTCCAATAACGTTCTCGTTGTATTACATTTGATTGGCAGAAACAACTGATACGATTGATAAGTTAGTTTAGGCCTATTTAGATTTTCTTTTCTGTTTTATTTTTTTTTATTTTATTTTTTCATTCAAGGAGCGGTAACCCTTCTGGGATAACGAACACATTGTTAGTGTACTGTAAATATAATTTTTATTCATTTGATTTGAAAAGGATAACTTGCCCGACAGTCGTGCCAAGTAGCGATTATGACGACAACGGAGTATCTCCTTGTGTTTTTACTTGGACCAGCGCGCATGAATACTCAAACGTAACTTCCCTTCGTTTACGTTTCAAGTGATTCCTGTATCTGTATTAGAACTGCAGTCAGCTGCGAAGAACCTAAATACTTTCTTGTTAGAAACGATTACATTGTCTTGCGTGACGTCATGAAAGCACTCTAGTTATTTTAGGCCGGGTTTACGCAACCACTCGCTTTTGCGTTCTCGCAGCTAGAAGCTAGAAATGACCTCAAATTCCAACATGGCGGTGGTTTTATGTCTGCCGCCTCGCAACGAAAACAGCAAATAACGTGAGTTGTGTTTGGGAAAATTGTTTCGTCATGAAGAATTCTTTATATTATTGGCACGGATTATAAGACTGCAAGTATTTAATCGAACGATGTCGGATTTAGCTAATCCATTTAGCGTTGTTACCATGGCAATGTCACCTTTGCCATCGCGATTGAGTTCTAGCTGCGAGAATGCAAAGGCGAGTCGTTGCGTAAACGCGCCCTTACGTCCTTTGCTAGAAGCGTGATACCGTTCGCAGACCAAGGCAAGCGAAGTTAATAAAACGCATGGGATACGTTACTCACTGGCACTAATAGAAAAAATCTCCTAGATGTCGCACTTCGCCAAGGACTTTTTAATTAACTAAATACAGATGCAAACCCATTTATGTTACCTTTTGGACTTATATGTCAGACTGCCTGAGCGGGGAATCGAACCCACGACCTTTGGAATCAAAGGCCAAGGTCCTACCGCTGAGCCAGACTGACACGGCCAAAAAGAAACGTCCATAGGAAGCATTCAACACGCACAATATACATACAAACATACACTTTTTCCACTCGCCACAGGAGGGACGCTTGATTGCGCGTCACACACCAGTGAAACCGAGGGAACACACTAAAAGCGTGAAATAATGGGTTAAACGGGACGGAAAGCCAATGGGCTCGAAATTTCGTTAACCAATTTCGAGCCCATTGGCTTTCCGTCCCGTTTAAGTTTTTAATTAATCACGATCGAAAAGTTCGACGGCATTAGATACCTCTCTCTTGTTCTAACCATAAATGATGACTAAACTATGACTAAATGTTGTAGTGACTGAACAATTGTAGTAGGCTATACAGTGTCGAGAAAAATAGAAGCATATGGAGGAAAGGCATATCACACGACATCACTTGAATCAGAAGGAAGATTAATACGGTTAATCAAAAATACGTGCCTCCAACAGGGCCGTAGGTGTAGCCCCCGCAAGGAGGGGGGGCCCCGCTCAAAAGGGGGCCCCAAATTTCCGAACTTGCAGAAGAAAAATTTCAGTTTTTAATTGCCATTTTCCAAACGGTTAGACGCTCAAGCTGTTAGCCCGAACCAAACAGACAACTTGCCTGACCCACTCAAAACCTACATGTAGTCATTCATTTGCCAGTAGTCATTTTAGCAGTACGCATTAAAAACAAAATGCCCACCCCATTCTCTTCCTTTCAAAACGAAGCGGTCTACTCTCTTTCATTATGCCGGCTAACCAAGCTGACTGCAGCGCAAGCAGGTTCCTCTAACGAGTCATCGCAGCGTTATGTCACATGAGCTGGCCAGCAAAACTAAAAAAAAAAAAATAACAATTCGTGTCCTTAGTTCCTACGAACCATAACTAGCAACATGAAGAATAACAGAAAAGAAAATAAGGAAATTATTGTTTGTGTCGAACAATGATTAACAACTTTGAGCCAATCGTGTCGGACGACTTCTACCTAACGTAGGAGGCATCATTTCTGTCGAAACGCTACACAGGGATGGTCGGCTAACTAAACTGCAGTTGTGGAGTGCTTGTAGTAAGATGAAACTGAAGGTTTTTGGTTGTTTTTTTTTGTTGCATTTCATGCAATTCAAATTTCCAATTTACGCATTAGTCCTTTGAGTTATATTGTATGTGTATTTGTGTGGTGGGGGTGGGGGTAAACTCGAATTTAAAGTAATGCAAGGCCAAGCAAAAATTTAAGTTTACTGTACCCTCTCCCAAGGAAATAAAATGGTAGTAATGTGCCCACAACAAATATGTGGTACCATTACCGCACCGAAAATTTTTGAATTCACCCCGCAATAACAGGGGGCCCCAGATTTTTTCTCGCAGGGGGGGCCCTAGAATTCTCAGCTACGGTACTGGCCTCCAATGGTGAGAACTATGGGGTATTTCACGATTTCTGACCTTAACGCATCTTAGATGGCAATTTTTCCGCTAGAAATTGACTAAAAGCTTCATATATTCGCGGAAATCAAAGTTTTATCCCCTTAAATCATATTTTTCTGCACCCAAACATTTACTAAAAGCTTTCTTCATACTACATAAGCTAGTAAACTAATAAACTAAATTAATAAACAAATGATAATTAAGGCATTGCATTGGTTAATGCTAGACTGAACCCGCCTAGATCACGTAGCCTACGTGAATAATGGCATAAACACCGAATTTTCCGCAATGGATGGAGTTAGGCCTAAACACCCACCTTCACTCCTGGACAGAAGTAAGATTCGAATTGCAACTTTCTTTGTTACGGCCCACCCTCTTTTTTTGTTATCGAATTATATTTTAAAAGCTCATGAGCGTTTAACAGACACCTAAACCACTCAACCCATTGTTTGACATAACGAGCTTTTCAGGTCACTCTTAAACTCTAAAAGACAATTGAAAGAGAAACTGCATTAGTCTCACTAATGGCAAAATATCTCCCCCCCCTCCTTTTTTTCTGCTTCCTGTACCATGCATTTCATCGCATTGCCTATGGATGTGTGGCTAATATTTCTTTGTAAATTGTAAAATGAATGTTTTTGGGAATATTATAAGATTAAATACATGCACAAAACGAACACATTTCTTGACAACAGCGCCCAATGGCAAAAAGTAGTACCAAAATGTAAGTTTTAAATTCTTCGTTAAAGGGACATACCTTCCAAGCAAGATTCCTTCAATATTTCTCGATACTTCACATCAGGTTCGGTCACATGGGTTATTTACTTACCGTTAACCAATCCTTGCCAAAAATCTATTTTAAAGTGTGACGTCTAAGAGATTTTTTGTTGAATAGCGAGATTGGTTTTTCGGGCATCCTGCTCGTATTTACCGTTTAGCTTGCTTAGACGTTGGCTCTATTTTCACGACGTATCATCGTTTCCGGTTTATGACGACACAATTTTAGCATTCATGCTGTCACGTGACCCCCGTTTTATTGATGTTTTCTGAGCACATGCGCAACGGTGAGTCACGTGATGAAGCGAGAGGAAGTGACGTTGAGATACTACTACTATATAGGCTGAATCTCGCAAAGCGGGACGACGGCAATATGCGCGGACTGAGAACTGCGCCTGTGTTATAGAAGGAATATCATTTTAACATCGTATAACTAGGAAACAGGCCTTGGGCCTATTGTAGGCGGAGCGAAAGGATCTTCATTTCAAACTTATATTTAGTTTTTATATTAATGACGATACCACATTAATTGTTAATAATTCTTAAAAATCTGGGTGCAATACTTAATGGGCTTTGTTGGGCCGTTTGCCTTTTGGTGTGACGTACTGCTGTTCTTTGCTGTCCTTTTTCTTATTTTAGCCTTTTTTTTTTTAATGTATGCCTATGTTAGGTGTCAAATTGACGTTAACAAGCTTTCGTTTGCTTCAGCATTTAGTTTTTGTTTAGTTATTTGTAGCCTCCTTTTCGCAGCCAACACTGAAGACGTGGGCCATCGCCACGAGTAAAAATAAAACAGCACGTAATAAGGAGTTTAACTGCAAGCCAAACAATCATCAGTACGATAGTTTTTAACAATAGTCAGAAGATTCAAAAGGTTCACAATACTGCTTTGGTATAAGATTTGATACCGCCACCAACGAAAATGTTGAGCTGGCACACCTCTATCACGCAATACAAGTTAATATATTATTTCCTAACTCTATGACTGCAACAGCGATCTCTATAATATAATCTGAAAGAAATAACCATCACAATTTAGGTTTAAAATGTGTTAGCTTTTAGACCTAGTTTTAGGTTTTAGGCCTAATTTTTAGCGTTTAGGCCTAATATTTATCTCCGATTTACTTTCGTTAGTAGCAGCTTACAACAGTGGTTCGAGATTAAGCCTATTCCTTTATGCGATGCAACACGGTTTTGGTTTCGAGTCCTCACGTTACCGTGGCAACCAGGAATTGAGAGAGGCGGGCGTATTATCGTTTCGTGTTTCGTGCTTTCGTGTTTCGTCTGATGTCAACATCGTTTTACAATACCGCTTGGCCTTGATACGACGATTTCAGGTTTCATATTCGGGATTCCCAACGCTAGTGTAGACGCCACTTTCGTTGCCATGTTGAATTGAATAATCTTCAAAGCATTCTTTTTTCAAATGAAACTAACGTGTGTCGTTAATGGAATCCTTTAGTTTTTATGGCTGCGTTTGTTACTGTAGTGGTTAAATGCAAGCATCAAATGTTATTATTTCGTTGAGTTACGTCAAAAAAGATTATTAGCTAGAAAGAAGCAACCAAAATTTAATTTGCAGTGTTATTTAAAGTTCACTTGACTACCATTAGCATGGTGTATGCTTCGTCGGAATTCCTTAACTATTCACGACTCCAAATTTACAATGGTGAGTGTTAGATATAAATGTGAAAATTTTAAAATTTCTACAGTAATAATTGTTCGATTTACGTCAAATTTTGGCTCAGCAATACTTTTGGGGGTATAAAGCGTTGTTCGAAATTTCATTTCAATCCGACCTTTCGTTTGAGCTCCACCTAGACTAAAAAAGTGCAACCAACGGACCAACAGACCAACGGACTAACCAACCAACATTTTGCAATTTGGTGTCCGTTATAGGCTACGCTTCGCTCGCTTCGCTCGCTCGCTCCGCCAAAAAGTACTGTGTATTGATACGGTTTTCATCTGTACTTTTTTTTGTACGCAAGTGTGTATAATAGCCTGTGATTTTAATATTTTAAGTGTAAATCATATGTTTTTGCCTTCAAAGATGTTCAAAATGGTCAAGAATCTACAAAGTGGCATGCACAGGAGGGGGGGGGGGGCATTGCCCCTGCCCTTTTCGACGAAAATGCCCTTTTTGCTCTTTTTGTAAAAATAACATGCCTTGTTTTGGCTTTCTGAACCGATAAACGCTGGTGCTGCAGCCAGAGAAATGGCAAAAACAAGACCAGGAAAAGGGCAGAAAGAGGCATAAAAGCGTGAAAAAGATAACAAAGCTTAAAAAGGGTAAAAAAAGTGACAAGTAAAACAAAAAGGGCCCCAGAAAAAAAAAACCAGCGTTTCTTTTACAAAAGTTGCTCCTGCCCTCTCGGTGGTCTGTGCCCTCACGCTACTGAATGTCCAAATGTCCAAGCGTGATTTTTAGCCGTGGAAATCAGTAGCCAAACAAACCTGGTCAACACGTGTCTTAAATGCTTGTGTTTGGCTTCTACTATTATCGTCTCGATCATGATTAACCCTTTACATTATACGGAAGCACCTGAGTTACTGTAAACAACTGCGTAGAATTGGAATTGCTTCTCACCCGAAACGTTCAGGTTAGAGTCTCGTCAATAAACATATACATTACGCATCTCTTGCTGGAAATGGATATACAAAAGGAAGAAGCTCGTAAACGCCAGAAGTGGGAGGTCAACTGACTTTTGATTTGTTTATTTATTTTCCCATCTGGCTTCTGCTTACGAGAATTATTTGGTTAAGGAGCTACAATTAACGGCAACCATCCCTGGATGGAGCGCCAGTCAACATCACATGTGGCTTACGTCTTGCTTCGGATTTGGACTACTCCTCGTACTTAAATATACAACGTGATGGTCTGTGCATAGTATGGAGGAAGAAGGAAGGGCACGACATTTTGAAAATAAAATGTTCCATTAGGTTCATTGTCATGGTTCGTCGTTGTTGGCCGAGGACGGCTCAGCTTCATAATTTGAGCGGGGTTGGGCTTCGTTTGTTTGCATCCCGTTGTCGCCCTCATTATTCACCTTCGTTATTATTGACTATAGAGCAGTGACATTTGCCGCCATATTGGCACCAGATTGGCACCAGTATGGGTTTTGGAGGGCATAACTACAAGGTGCACTACATAAAAATGGAGGGAAAAACAACGAAAGAGCGGATTTCTTAGGCTTAAAATAACGTTTCCAGCAACAAAAATCGCGCGTTTTAGGTCTATAAGAAATCCCTCTTCGCAGCATCGGCTTCAGTATGACGCCCTTCTGTTTCACTCCGCAGTGCCCCTTGCAGCTAACCCATTAAGGCTCCAGCATAGAGTTATATACAATAATACTACGTCGTGTCACTGCTCTATAGAACATTGCTGTTCGCGGTAGCAATCTGCAAGTACACATTTAACGCCCAAAGTATTACTTGGTGCGATTAACTTTGATTAACATCGGTAGCCATTCCCTGGTTGAATGATATATAACTACCTTCAAAGGCCGAGCCTCCTTGGAAACTTGGTGGCTTCTCTTATACCAGTTTTGGTTTTGGGTGGTGGACGTAGAAAAGTTCATAATGTCTTATCGTCATCTTTTTGTAATTCGACGTGTCACATTCGTCGAATTAATGTGGCTGTGCCAAAAAAGGGGCCACAACCAGGGGCGGATCCAGAATTCTGTTAAAGGGGTGCTCTACCAAAGTTTTTACATGAAAGTGTCTTTTATACCCTAATGTCAAAAAGAACTTACCTACCCAACTCCTTTTTGATAATGAGAAACAGTCGCACGGTCAAAACAGCATTTTTTCTCCCTTTCCTTTTAAAATTTATAATAAAAAAATTCAAATATCGTAAAAAACACATACATTGGCATTGGCATTGGCTGCCGCACCATCCGCACCATGCTAAATCCGCCTCTGACCACAACCCTTTTTTGGCACAACTTTTTTAATTATAATTAATTCCCACTCCTTAAATTAATATAATTAGGAGTGGGAATCTCGGTAATCTGGCGACACACACACACTCACAAACAAACAAATATTACGATCTTAGTTATAAAGATTTAGTCTGTAAGATTAGGTGAGTTACTGCGATATCTTATTTGCTCCATCGGCTCAATCTTATTTGCTCAATTTGGTTCGCACCGCCGATCCGTAAAGCTCGATCATACCATCACAGTCGGTTTCACCTCCACCAACTAAATAATTTATAGCTGCTTGTCTCCATTATACAAAATGTTGGCTTTCCCGCGTAACAAGGTTTTGCAATGTTCGGTCAAACTTATATAAATATTGCAAAAGGCCATTTTTCGTAGGATGATGGCCAAATTAGGAAGACATGAGTCCTTTTAAAACCCCCCAAAATCTAATGCAATCCCAAGAATCAATGCAACCTCAAGAAAGTACCCAGCGTCTTGGGAACAAATTTATGCTCTGCCTCTTAGAAATTTGTATGAAGTTTAAACTTTTGCACGGGTATCATTAAAGATAATTTCCCATGAGTAAATCATCCAATTAAACCATCAACACGCATTCCTCTTGGTACATTTCATGAATTAATATTTTTTATTATGCTGATTTCTTTTAAATGTAAGTCGGCGATTACTTAACTTTAAATACTGTAACTGAATTTCATGTCGATTGACGTACAATGGATGTGTCGCGTTACTGAATTTATTAATCGTTTCGTTTCGTTTCGTCGTGTGGTAGATTCTGCCTGTAAGATACACGAGCGAAGCAAAATGACGCCAACGGAGCGAGCAATATGGTTAGTGTCATGTGTTATTACCCCCCCCCCCCCCATATATTGTCGGTTTTATAGACCGTTGTTGTGACTTCCCGTTTGCATGAAAATGCTGTGATTTCCCGTTTGCATGAAAATGCTGTGATTTCCCGTTTGCATGAAAATGCTGTGATTTCCCGTTTGCATGAAAATGCTGTGACGTTACTGCATCTGCCTTAAAAACACAGTTATGATCTAAGGTTGGAAGAAATCATGACGTCATCAGACTATACATCTTTGTTTGAAAGACAGTTCGAATTATTATTTATACTGCCAGTTCAGTTTGAAAGATTGAACAACAAATGATTTAAGATTATCGAGATTCGCAGTGCGGTATACAAGCAAACCAAAGAATAAAGATATCCAGACTCACACTGCGTCCACACACACGAACAAACAAATCAAGAAACAAATCAACAAACAAACAGACAAACAAAAACTACGATCTTAGTTATATAGATTATGAGCATTTCTTTTAAATGCTATCGACGGGTTCTAATTAAGTTTTTGAGGAAGACTGCCTGGTCAACTTTTCCTTGTTGATCGAAGAGTGAGTAACTGCTCATCATCTCGCGTCGTTTATTTATTTATTTTGGTTTTGATGCCTGGTATCGAACTGCACAGGCGATAGGTAGACAGACACAGGCCTAAATGTAAAACAATCTACATCATTGAAAACGTATGATGTGCGTGTGCGTTTGTGTGTTTGTACCTCTATTCCTCTGGAAACAAGGCACTTGCAAAGATAAGAGTAGGACCAAATGAAAGGTAATTAAATTGCGCTCCGGTTAGGCTATTTTCATCGCTGCAACTTGATATTATGATCCCCTAATACACGAAAAAGCCTGAAAAAATAACGTCAAGGTTTTTTTTTTACCCTCATGGTGTTTGTTCATGACGTCATAGTTGTCAATGCGAGCAACAATTGCAATTAGATTGTGTCGAAATAATCAGTACATCGATTTTGTGATGCTCTTGGAATCATCAAAGAAATTACATGAAACATGGATCGACGCCAATCGAGTGAGCGAAGCAAATTAACGATATAGATAGTCTATCTAACTAAGATCGTAGTTTTGTATGTTCGTGTGTGTGTGTTTGTGTCCGCAGTGGGAATCTCGATAATCTTAATTATTGTGTTTGTTTGCGTGTCTTTCAAACTAAATTGTCTGTATAATAATGAGTCGAACTGTCTTTTCAACAACGAGGCACAGTACAGTGATGACGTCATGTTTTTTCCAACCTTAGATCATAACTGCATATGGCATTTGGCCTCTATGGCTCCTTGATAACCATTTTTAAGGACCTTCAACAATAATTGGCAGAGGCAGTAACGTCACAGTACTTTCTGCAAACGGGATATCACAACAATGCTGCATAACCGGCCAAACACGGGAAGAGGAGCTGCCCTTGGTGTCACAGTATTTTCATGCAAACGGAAAAACAAAACAATGCTCTACCGGCCATATACGGTGGGCTGCCCTAGTTTTTTCTTATTACTAAAACGTTGTAGAGTTAAATTTGGATATTCGATTGGCCGTTTAGGAAAAAAAAATAGGAAATAGTCGAATTAGCCAAAGGACGGAGAGGGATAATTTTGCTAAGTAATACGTAATATCTTTTACATGCCACAATCGACATGAACACGAGTGCTTTTCCGCGGCCCTTCTCTCCCGAATGCACAGAGGCGGGCGGAGGCTGGGCTTTTAATTCGGGACCTTTGGCTTTTGAGACGGTCGTGCTACCTGTTCAGAAGCACTTACGGCTTACGCAATAACGTTGATCAAAAACATGAAAAATTGTTTTACGTCTACTTTTTGGGGTGTTTTTCTTTTACAGGTGGTAACTGTTTGAACCGAAATTACGGAACAAACATACATAAACGTATTACAAAAATTAAAAATATTTTCCTAGCATATTTGGAGCCATCAACTGCCTATTTAAAATCGTCCACAATTGGTTGTTTACAGCCCTTAAAGACGGCCTGTTCACCATTTTGGTAGCGTTGCACATATTCTAAACACAGCATCCACGTTCCAGATTCTCCGTCATCCAGTAGGCTTATGTGGGTCACGTGATCTCGTTATAGCTATGAGAATTACGGCGCTGCTGTGAATAGTGTTGTTCCATTTTTAATTTACCGCTAATTTTTTTTAATATTGCTCGAAAATTCTAAGGTGCTGCATCCAGGAGTTGAAAAGGTTAAAACGCGCCTTTAATCATATCGTGGCTTCAGTAGGAGTATAGGCTCCGTCACTTCCTCTGGTGGGGTGTAAGGAATGTAAGGACTTGATTTAGCGTGTATATATCTTTTAAATACTTGGAGTAATGGGTGTAAGTCGTCCGAGAAAAATGTCGAGGGCTAACTTTTTAGCTGCTTAAAATTCTACTTTAAATTTTATGAGGGTAGAATGAGTCGGCTAAATGCACCGCGTAAGCATCATTTCCTCTTAGTCCGCTTGCATGGCTGACCGGCTGCTGAGTTGGTGGCTGGAGGGATCCATTTGGACCATATCCTGTTTATCTATTTAGGGACAACGTAAACAAACCAAACAGAAAGACTCTTGTGCCGCAATAATTATTTCCTGCGAATGTAAGAAAAGATGGCGTATATCAAGTGTTTCTTTTAGTTTCACGAGCTGAGCGACATTCAAAGGCGATCTTATTATGGGATGGAGTTGGGTTAAAGGGGTTACAACGGACGATTAATCGTACAAGTGCAAAATTACAGTGACGCCTTCATTGTCTGATTAGCTTCCAACAGTCTAATAGCAGAGAATCATTGCGGTTAAAGAATCCTGCTGCATTTTTTGTTTGTAGTATTCAAGGGTATAGCTTTCGGCTACACGCGGATCCAGAGGAGGAGGGGGGGGGG
>JAHWFP010131547.1:444-17821 GCA_023313725.1 Lithobius niger | reverse complement strand
GGTTTGTGCAGGTTGATGGGTACGAAAATGTATGGCTCCCATATCCGACAAACCAAAACCCACCATGCAACGCAGCCAATAGAGAAGCGCTGCAGAAGACTGAGAGGAATATAAAGAATTTATCGTAAGGATAACTGCAAATTAGTAGAAAATTTGTGCAATAAATTTGGCGTGTGTTATGTGACGTAACCCAGGCAGTAACGTTCTTTCTTGAAATCACCATTCCCTTTGCCAACTTAACGAATCAGCCACAAACCTAAGGTATGTACCCCAGCTGTAGCAACGATCATTTCCTTCTTTCTTAGTCTACTGTGCCTTGAATTCTCACAAGGCTAACCAAAAATGCCGTCTCCTTCTATCTGCGGTTTTCAACAATCTGTTCTAATCCTGTAATCCTTCCTTATTATCGGCCAACTTACCAAGGTAATTTTAATCCAAGTTTCATTTGCGTGCTCTTCGACACACAGACAGTTTCATCGATGCAACCAAATTATGACAAAATTAGCACAATCGACCATCTCACCAGACTTAGCGTTGCAAATATAAATTCGTCCGAATCTGCTGAAGAAGAAAAAGAAAGGCGGACATGCAGCTCACCTTTACAGCTTTGAGCGCTACTGCTGAGATTTGGAATTCTCGCAACATTAATATTGAACGGTAAAACTTAAACTTGGGTCATTAGCGTTGCGCTTACGCCATTAAAGCCATTCTCTTGATGATAATTCGTCCATTAAGCACGTTACCAAAAGAGCTTAAACTGCTCCAGCTATAAAAGAATTCTCGCCGCGCGCTAGGCATAAGAAAATGGTGAGAAGTTGATTATAAAGTTTAGGAAGTTTTTTTTTTTCACTGATATGCATGTAATCCACTTCTTGTGGACTTGGTTTTCGTTAAATAGTTGTAGAACTGCAAGCCTTAGGAAGGCCGCAGTATTTTAAATTCAACTGAGTACCGACTGCAGACATGAAGGAACTGTGAACCCATTCTACGTGTTAGCTACACATCATTGCACGCTTTTCTTAGTAAATGATGATGTTGATGATAAACACAGACTCTTTGAGGTTATCTGTTTTAATGTATCTGCAGTATACAGTAACGTTATGTAATTTCTTCAAATACGCATGGTACGGACAATTTACTTTGGTTTTCGTTCATTTTAACTTGCGTTTTGTTATGCAGCTTCAAAAGTGTTCCAGTTTCTTCAAACTAGCTAATTTTCGAATGCCTGTATACTGGCATTCTTCCTCAGGTTGGGCTATGTGATGCACACGCACAAACTGTCCTGCTCCACAACGAAAGTGATTATTCAAATTCTCCCCCCCCCCTCCCTTACCCCTTACTCACTGTATCAACTTTCCAGGTTGCTGTTTTGGAATTCTTGCAAGCCGACAGCTCCGTGTGTGTTGATGCCACTGCTGTAATAGGGAGACACTTCGTCCACTTCGTCGCCAGTTTTTCACTCAATTCGAGGGTCACAATTTTATTAATTTGCTTAAATGCATCGTCTTGAACGTTCATAAGCTTCACTGTAATAAAATACTGACCCCTAAACTGAGTGTAAAACTGGAGGCAAAGTGGAAGAAGTTTTGGTGCTGCATAGCGAAACGTAAGTGAAAACGTTATGTAACGTTCAATATGGATGATAACTGTCAATTGTCAATTCGACTGAAAGTGCCGGAGCTGTCAAATGACAAAAAAAAAAATCTATTGCTTTATTCATTGGTGTATATCACTCTAGCCTACAAAAACAAGTGACTCTTTATGGAATGTAATGGAGGCAAGACTCCTCCCTCTCAGCGTAAAATCTAATATCTTTTCCGTAATTTGGGTAGTGGAGGTCTCCAGTTTGAATAGAAGTTTATTCCAGCGATGTATAAAACAACCCGTACCTTCCCAATCTGCATTCCATTGACACATATCTGACACCCAGCATTAGAGGGATGTGCTACTGGCAAAGGTTAAGTGATTTTTCCCTCAAGTTGAGATTGGCAGCCTAAACTCAGTGTTGTTCAACATTTTCCTGCTTGGTGGAACACGTGGTATCTATCCCGTGTCATCCATCCCAATTCTAGCCTGAATCTGTGTTCATTTATATTCCTGAAGTTCGTTGTTATTCGTGTCGTATGCTAGGAAAGGGCCTTACAATATGCGATGCAAGGCTCGACCGACCTTATTAGGATTGCATTGTGCCGGGCGGGCGGATGGGCAGACAGGCAGGCAGGCAAGGAAGGGCGCGGAGGACTACAATTGAATTTGGGGTGACCGTAGGCTTCGGTGAGAGAATGAAAGAATGAACAAGTGAAGGCAAAATCTTCTCCTTCCGCCTCGAGTCATGTAGTCCGGGTGGTTGGTTGGGTTCGTTTCGTTTCGTCTTTTCTTTTTATCCTCCTTTTCTCTTTACCCTGTTTCGTTTTGCGTTCCCTTCTTCTCCATGCATGATGTTGCTCCGCGCATCTCCTCTTCGCCCCAACTGAACAAAACCGCTCTCCATCCGTAATGGAGCCATAAAAACCTTCACTTCCTGTTTACTGAGCCGACTCCTGAATAAGCAATCGGGGATCACCCTGACAAACGGACCCCTGCCGGTGGCGAAGACCAACTCCTCCTTTGCGATGCGTCGCTTATCGCTGCTTCGCGTGGTTTGCCAAAGGATGATCCCCCCACCCCCCCTTTTACCAAATGCTACCCAAGGACACAGCCAAATTCCATCTCTACCACTGGACTGTACAGTACAATATAGTCATCGCTAGCTCTCCTTCAGTTTCCTGCGTATGAATAGGACTCTTCATCACAGCGTAATGGCGGCGGCCTCTCTCGTTTGTGTCGTGCTTGGATGGTTGATTGATTTGGAGTATAATATGAGAATAGGACACTCGCTGCATGGCTTGGCTTGGTCGCAAACAGTCCGCCGCGAAAGATGGTGACTGCAAATGAGGTTTGACGTCAAGTTCATGAGAATGAACTCTCCTTACAACTGGGATGGATCAGTTGGGGTGACTGGATTCAATAAGCGAATCTCTACCATTAATCACTTCATAAATGATTTGTGAAAAGTGAGATCTGGTATGGAAATTAAATCTTTAGGGAGTCGTAGAATTGGAGATAAAGTTGGAATGCTGGTATTATTATTTTATTTCTGCAAACGCAGCAACGGAGAATTTTTTATCAATTCAGACTGCTGAATGGTCGTAAAAAGGTAACGATGCATTTAAAGCTTTATCAAGTAATTTGTGTCCTAATTTTCGGCGTGTTTAAATATGGTTTCGCCAACTTTGCGTTAGATAATACCAATACAAACTTCTGTTAAGTTTGCAGTTATTAAAGAGTTTATAATTTTTTTTTAAAACTACAAAATTATGTTTAAAAATAATTAAAAAGGTTTTAAAAAGACATACCTTCACACTTATTTCGAATGTATAAAGTGTAAATAGCTAGCTTTGCAACACTTCCAAAAACTGCAAATCTATGTCTACGTCCCTTTGGACTAAAACGTCAGAATGACTTAACAAAGAAGTGAATGCAAAGGTAGCATGTTCGATTCCATCCTCGGTCATTCAGTCTAACAAGTCCAAGACGCATGGGCAATTACATGGGAATGACTTAAACAATTTTTTTTTACTATTATGACTCTGCCTTTTTGAACTTTCCTCAACTCAAAAAAATTGTTAGATCCGTTGTTACTCTACGGCATTTTGGGCAATAAACAAATAATTTGAAATATTTTGCGTTTTGGTACAATTATTTGCTACTAGAAACCAAATGTTGTGGAATAAATTTCAAATAAAAATGGAATTATATTGTAAAAGTAAATTAAAGATATTCCTGTTACTGTGTTTTAAGACATGGAGTATAATTAATTCTTCCCCCCCCCCACAAAAAAAAATAACATTGTATCCATAGGGGGTGATCAAAAATATGCTACAGTGTGTGAAACTGATGTGTCATTTTGTGAACTTCTTTAACTCTATCCATGGTTGATAGTTTACAAAATAACACTATTCGATAAAAACTGATTATTTTTGAAATTTCATTAAGAATTCATTGTTACGAATGAAAGCATAATTCACTGGCATCTGTTGCTGTTTCGTTGTTCTAATGACGGTTAGCAATGCACTCTGGAACATGGTCTGGTTTTTAATATGTACTGCGTATAAATATTATAAGAACTAAAATCCGAATGGATTTAGAAAGTGTTAAATAAATACGGATGCAAACCAATCCCGTTGGCTTTTGGACTTAAATGTCAGACTGTCTGAGCAGGGAATTGAAACCAAAGGCCGAAGTCCTACTGCCAAGCCGTATCAGTACGGCTTGGGACATGGCAGTGGCTAAGCGGTAGGACTTCGCCCATTGGTTTCAAAGATCGTGGGTTCAATTTCCCGCTCAAGCCGTCTGACATTTAAGTGCAAAAGACAACGTAAATATGTTTGCATCCTCATTTGTATGTATATATTATATACGAAGGTCTATACAAGAATATTTTAGTAGTTATGAAGGTCAAGCCAAGCTGTGGTTCACTTTTTATGATTTTTACTAGCATTGTACCCGGCTTCGCTCGGGGATTTGTTTACCCGTGGTTGTGTCCCAGTATTTGCTCGGTGCTGCCTGATCGTTCACTGTAACAGTCAATTTTTCTTTGTGTAACACTCCCCCTTCCGTCAATCCTCTCCCTCCGCAAAGCAATATCGTAATCAAATAGTGGCTGTAACATAACCACTGCCCCACCAACGAGCATTCCACGTTCAGGCCCTTCCCCACTCCCAGTAGCGTGCGAAAAATAACTGTCCTTCGTACATGACGTCATTTAAGACATGCCTTTGCGATGACCGCGCAGAGCAAATTGTTAGTCGAGGCAACAATGTGCCAATTTTAACTTCTTTTCAGGGCAACAACGTCACAGTTTCAACTTCAAGCCAAAGAATTGACACACTCGCACGTTTTCATTGTTCCCCTTCCGGGGGTCGTCGTTGCGGTTGCTTCATTTTTGCTGTGAGACTTTGGTTTATAATTTCTATTTTACTGACCTCCACCAAACTCAACATAACGTAACGAAATAGTATCTCTGCAAAAGCAACAGTGCTTTAAGCACACGTCATTGGTTGTTGGGATAAGATGTCCTGCGAAAGTAAAAAAAAAAAAGGGTTTAACGAGCGTTAACCACTCCTGGTCATCTGCCCGAAGCCCTAAGGCCCTATGTCTGCAACAGCCAGATTCCCAGGCGGTCACCCTGCGAAAGTACAGAATCAATCAACAATGGAAACACGCAGCTTCCCGTTGATGTAATCGCTGAATGAAGGGGTTATTCGTCAATGATTGTGCATGCAAGTTGAAACCACACGGCATTGTAACTATTGGAGGAAAATAATTAATACAGATGTTGAAAGAAAGAAATAATGATCAATGCATAACAAAATGAATGTTTAGCCAGAATAATCATTAAACAACAAAAATCATAAACAGCATTCAGCTAATGCATTGCTACAGAATGGCCAGCCCAAAGCAAACAAAACAAAAAAACTACATTAAAACAAGAAATATTGACAAATTTATAATTCTTTGGTAAGCTTTTGTTCTCAGATGTACGAATTCAATGACAAAACATTTTTACTGAGAGCTTTGTAAAACAAAAACTTGAAGTAAACCCCCACCCCTTATGTGCGCAACTTTTCTCTTACCATACGTCTTAGTCTACACTGGTTCAGGGAAAAAGGAATAAGTAGGATGTTGGTAACTTTGTAACTTTGTTGGTAACCTTGTTACCTTGCAACCTTGGAGGTAAGTCTGTCCTCCTGTCCGGTGTTTTTCAATTTTTGCAGGAGGTACAGATGTATGACAAGATTTAGATTAGGGGTTTGAATAATATCTCTGTAATGTGTGGTGCAGTGGCAACCCGGACCACTGCACTGTGACTGAGGTTGGCGCTAATGACCAAGCTGTCGACGCGCCATTAAGCCTCATCTCCCCCCCCCCCCCCTTGCAAAAAGTAAAGGAGTCGTGCGATGTGACAGAAAATTGGTAGTATACACACTTGAAGGTCGCAAGTGGTGTAGTGGTAAAAAAAAACAAAAATGTGAAGGAGCTGTAGGTGGCAGCTGGCGAACCTGGCCCCAAAAATGGGAGGAGGGGGGGGGGGAGGATGTAAGAGACAAAGCTCCCAAATAGCAAAGCTTAATTTTTAAGTTGCGATCGGTGGCGTCGCCGTAAATTTATGTGGGACAAAAAGTATAATTTGTTATCATAATATTCGTGTGGGGGGCAAACAGTTACTTCTAGCAAATTAGGAAACTGCCTCCCCAGTCCCCTTTAGTAACACCAGTGTACCACTTGGCTTAGCTCCCGCCTGAAAATATGTGACATTTTCTTACCCCCTCCCCCATTCAACCCCTCCATTGGATCCATTTTTTTTATTAATTCATTTTTACAAGATGTACTTAGTACCTAGAGGGCATATATGACCAGTGATTTTGAGAAAATAATAATAACTTCAAGTTGTAAACAAAAATTAGAAAAATAATTTAGCTAGAACAATTTAACGAAAATTAGCCCTTTACATAACACTTTGTGATACTCCCCCACCAGATGGCAACACATTTGCTCAGCAATCCTTACCCCTTCCAGGCGTTACGTAATTTGTGAATGCTCCTTTGCTAAACTTAATATTGGTATGATTGAAAAGTAAACGGTAATTTCCTACTTATTATTGTTCAGATCTTAGCTGAATGCAGGCATTACTATTATTAATACATGTTTCGCAGCAATTGATTGTTAATGTAATGTAAGAAGCAGCGGCGGTGAGGACGAGGTCTTGAAGAGTGGAACCAAGTCAGTCAGCGTATGGGGAACATGGAGTTGCGTACGGGACAGAAGCGGGTGCCAACCACACAAATTTCTGATTGATGTCAGTTAGCAAGGCTGAAACTCCATATTGCATGTAACCATTGTTGAATACTGACAGTGACTCCAACAACAAAACAGATGTTGCGGTACTGAAAAAAAAATAACGAGCATGCCTCTATTGAAAATAAGTGGCAGAGGTCGGCCCACCCCCCAAAAAAAAAAAGTGACGGAGCGGCGATCCCCCGGGCAAAAGGTGCAGGAGCGCCGCTCCTGTGCGCTCCTACACGACTACACCACTGTTTCTATCACACCCAGCCAAAGCCGTGCCGCCATTAGAAGTTTTATCACTGTCCCAGTAGCAAAACGTACAGGTAGGCAAGATATGCATTGCGAGGGGGCCGAGACTCCTTGGGAGGGGGAGGGGGGGCGATCTAGCCTGCAGTACAGCCGTTGTAAACATGCTGACTGCGGAGTGAATATGACTGCCTCGATGTTTAAGTTGCATCCTTCTCCGCAGATAAATTTTAAGGACCGGTCCCATCACATCCTTACTTTGCTCGGTATTGAGTGTGCTACAGCAAATAAACTGCCGGACAGTGTCACAGTATTGTTTGCATCACACAAAGATCACCGAAAATGTTGGTGATGGATCAGAACCTTCAGTCTGCAGCCTTCATTATGCTGCCAGTTATAGTTTACTTCAGTTTGCAAAACCTTAAAAATGTGTACGGTGGGCTCAGAGTCGATACATGCATGCGATTCGTGCATGAATTCGTACTTTAACCAAATAAAAAAAACATGTAGCTCCTAACAATTGTTAGGCCTGCATCAGTGGTGTATCCCCTTCCCATTTTGATTTCCTATTTTTTACTCTTCTTCCCTTCATCATCCCCCCTCCTCCCCAAAAAATATAATTTTTAAGTGCGATACTGGTACACATTACATGTTTGTTGAAAAATGAGTTTCTTTGGGGAGGGGGCCCAAAGAAAATTGTGCGTAGGGGCCCAGTGTAACTTTGTTACGCCACTGTACCGTCCAACGACAAACAAAGCAAAGCGTAATCAATTTTAATTCGTGTGTGTTGGGTTAACAAAGCAAACAGTCTACATTAAAGACTGGCCTTGTGAAGATACAAGATACACTAATCTGAGAAAGAAAGAAAAGACAACTGCCCCGGCGGGGACTCAGATGCAGGACTTCCCACCTATAATAGACGGGCACTGTCGCCACTGCACTCCTGGGGTGGATATTGTCTGCCGGCTCTAGCCGAGCCTTGTATAGCTGTTCATCTTTCTTAGTGCTGTCCTAAAAGGCTACAAACACATACAAGGAGGAAACGCAATTTGCTTACTCTCATGTTAGTATACTGTATCCTGTATTATCACAAGTCCATTCTTTAATGCAGACTGTTCGCTTCGTTAACCCTTTACTTCGTGAATTTTTCTTTATTCGTATACTATATTGTTTTGGTTTATTCTTGCTATGTAGAGCAAGTGTATTGTGCGTAATACCGCTGTTGCTTTAATTGGCTACCCCAGGCATCATGGGTACGTTTATTTACTATTAATATTGACGGTCCGCAAGTCCTGTTTTCCAGTAAAATTAAGGTGGAAAATGTCACAGTAATCTTACAAAAATATAGGTACATATCTAAGGTGAATTCTCCCTTCATTCAACCATTTTGTCCAAATTTCAACCAATTTTCAAGATATTATTTAAGTTTCCTGCTACCCTTTTTTCATCACAGTTGAATGGGAGAAAGTAATAGCTTTTTCAACGTTGCTAGTTTCAACTACACATCGATAAAAGTGACAAAATACCGTTTTTCAAAGTATTTCAAGTAATCTCCCATATTTCAAAGTTAAATAAACGTTCCCATGCTGCCTGGGCGTATGTCACAGAACTGCTCGTATACCAATCCTCACCTTTACAATGCAAAACCAATTACATTGCCAGACAAGACTTATCAATCGATTACATCAAAATTTCAAAGATTGAAATTTACCCCAGTTATATCTTCTGGCCGTCCCTCAGTGATTCGGGAAAATTCTACCCCACTTCCTCCCCCACGTACCGAAAAAAAGATACCACACCTCCACCACTATTTTAAACTCATCCACTCTTCAATTTACAGGGTTTGTTACACATACGGTAAAAAAAAAAACCTGGCACACGTAAGCTTCTATTTAAGGGGTTTTTTTTTTACCGTTTTTTGTTTGCCGTTTACAATTTATTTGCTGTTCCTTTACTTACGCCATAGTCTTCACAAAGTGCACAAATGAAAACCCCATGGGAAAATTTCTTTACACTCTAAGTGCACCATATCAGTAAAGAAAAATCCTTACAACATGATGGATTAATATCACCTAAGAGTCACCTTGGTAACCTCAGATAGTGTTGTTCCGGCAGCCTTTACACAGCCGCAACTGAAACCCAAGCAGCCATTCACGAGATCACTGGATCAAAAGGAATCTAACGATCAAAAGAAGTCTAACATTAACGAGATCAAAAGGAGTCTACATCACTTTAGTCGGAAATCGGAAAATCATACATTAGATTATAACGTAATGCATTAAGCCATCTTAAAACACTTTCTTTTCTTGCTAGTGACGTGACTCGGATTCATACTGGAGAAGTAGACCACCACAAGATAATCGTCATTTCACTTTGGACGAACTATCCCATCAGGAAGGACGACTCACTCACACAGTTGCAACGTAAACGGCGTGATTCAGAAACCGTTGTATAGACGTGTACAGCCACGAACGCCACCCACCATGGGGGCAAAATCACCACGTGCATGCCCGGACGCCAAATGTAAACACCAGGGTTGGAAATAATCACGATTATTTTAAAATAATCGAATTAATCGGATTATTTTGATTATATAAAATCAGATTTTAATAACATGTAAGATTACAAGAATAATTAAGACATAGGTGAAGTTGCTACAGTTTACTCTTTGCTTGGCAGTGTTGCTACTGCCAAAATGCTATTACATAATAAAGTATTAAAAATTTTAAACGTGATTACAACGTGTAAATTTCTACGTTAACATGCATATTAAGGTAAATTGGAAATTAGCCATCAGCGAAAATGATACACAATAAATAACGTAGTTCAGTAAGCCACCATGAACTTACGTTTCGTCGCAGTGGCATGACCCGGATTCAAACCCGCTACCCAGTTTGCCCCCAGATCACTTGCATAGCGCCTTAACTGCTATAGCAACATCCTCCACTGGCATAAAAATAACTCACTGAACCCGTTATGAAGGTCACAACCCTGACCAGGACTCCATTCAACCGAATGTTCTCGGCCATAGACAATGGAGAGGGAAGACAAATACACTCAAGAGGCTCAACGAAGGATAAATTAATAGACAAAAATCGCTGTAAATCGCCGAGAACATTCGGTCGAATGGAGTCCTGGTCACGGTTGTGACCTTAATAACGGGTTCAGTGAGTTATCTTTATGCCAGTGGGGGATATGGCTATAACGGTTAAGGCGCTATGCAAGTGATCTGGGGGCGAAATGATAGCCTGTTCGAATCCGGGTCACGCCACTCCGACGAAACGTAAGTGCATAAATGTGGCTTACTGAACTTTATTTCTAGTGTATGATTTTCGCTGTTGACTCATTTCCAATTTACCTTAATATTATTTACAACGATTTATGCCTATTTATTTAACACCGCATTAACTATTATTACAGCAATAATACTTAGTAATGTTGGTGTAGGTGTTGTGGCACAATGGCACATTCCTCACACATATGAGCTATTAAGTGAACACAGTCATGTCAGCTTCAGTTTCTAGTTGCCGCTTAGAAGCACATAAGTTGCAAAGTCCTTTAGTTTTTTCCTGCATTTTAAGGGTTTGAATGTTGCCATTAATTTCCTACTTTGGTTGTTCCTAATCGGTTGGGTATTTTTGTATGGATCAGGCCGAAAAAAAAAATAGAAGACATACGTTCCTAAGTGCGGAAGATTCAACAGCGGTGTATTTTATTTGGGGTTGTCTTAAGTTCTTTTGTATTTGTATAGCAACAATTTTGTGTCAACCTGGTTCTTGATTATAATCGGGTGAATTTCAATTTTAATCAAGTGATTACAATCGTAACAACCCTGGTAAACATCGACGCACAATGTGAAAGTCAAACTCATCACGTGGTGCTCTCGTTTGCTCTCATTAACTTCCGTCACTCGCGTTTAATCATGCGGCCCAATACACGCCCCATGAAATACGAGCTAGCGCTGCGGTCGCCGTTGGGATAGGTGGGCAAGCGATCGCAAATTCAGCTATAGATGTCAGTAACCCATCCTTCTAGAAGACAGTAGTTCGTCCAAGGTTTTAAAGCTACAGCCTGTATTTTTGTTGGTCGTATCGGTAAAGACGAAATAGCAGTAATCTGGTGATGGACTAAGCTCGCGAGTTCGAATCTAATTTATGTCACTCGAACGATATGTATGTGCATAAACGTGCCGTACTGTTTTGCATAATTTTGCTGATCGTTGATTTCCGGCTAACTACATTCGGGTAATTGGGGAATTGGTAATCAAACATAATCCTATGTTTTGCTTTTTTTTGCATTTTTTTTGCTCCTTTTTGCTTCTTTTTTTTTGCTCTAGAGATATAGATAAGATTATGAAAAAAACGATTACCGCAAAGACCTTTCGAGGATCGTACAACAAATTCAAGGGTTGGAAATATAGTGCCTTTTTTTTACCCTTTTTTTGCCCTTTTTCTGTGATTTCCCCCACCCCTTTTGAAAGTGTGCGTACACCACTGTGCGTGTCTATTAAAATAGATCATTTATTAAATTATAAGTAGTGTACATTATGAAACGAAATAAAAGTAACTGTATAGTTGTTCCCCGGCGTATAACATAGCCGATTCCCGTCGATTCAACTCGGCTCTAATAGCATTATTGAATCCATATTGTGTTTGTTTCTCATTGTTAAAACGCATATCCGTTCTCATTGTCAGCCGCTCGTCCTCTTTCTTTGCTACAGTGCCAAGAATGAACCCGCTCGCTCTCTTTCTGATTGTTTTGCCGGGTACGGCTGATTAGCCGGCATTATTGAAGCTTGCCTTGTTTAATCATGATCCCAGTCCGCAGGGACTGGTTCAGGTGCTGGAGTTGTGTGCCATGGTGAAAGGAGAGTGAACGAGAGTGTGGGGCAGTGTGATGGCGGACTGACGAAGCAAGTCGTGGTCCTTTGTTGTTGAATTACGTGGTATTCAGTATTTTGGTATTTTGTATCCTGTTGTACTATTTTGTAATAGAGCGTACGGCTTAGGGCCACAGCTCTGGTAATAAATTCAATTCAATTCAGTCCGCAGTCTGCGGCCTTGCAGTGCTGGAAACACCGGTTCTCGTCAGATCACCGAAGTTAAGCAGCACTGGCCCCGATTGGTACTTGGGTGGGTGACCTCCTGAGAATCCATTCCGGGTGTTGCAGACATAGGGCCTTAGGACTTCGTCGGGCAGATGTACCGGGTGCGGTTAACGCTCGCTAAAACCCTTTGACCAGTCTGCAGTTTCGTATTTTGCGTTAGCCTAGTTGTAGAGCGCGTGGCGTAAGGCCCAGGCTCTGGTCAAATAAATTCAAATTCAAATTCAGTCTGCTCATTTAGCAATATATATATAGATGGGACTGTACATCATTTTTTTTAAAGTTATATAGCTAATTGTTTCTTAGTTTCTGCTCAGTAGCATTGTCTCCACAGTACCAGTGTAAGTGGCCACTAGCAAACGAGGGTCAAGTCTCTTTCATAATAAGACAGCCGAAGCCGAAATACAACGACTGTTGATACAGAAAGATCAAATGATCCCTCATTAGACGTCACAAAATGTCTTCACAAATAACATCACAAGGTGGGGAGAAAAGGTTAGTGTTAGTGGAGGATCGGGTGTGATATGGCAACCAAACATTTTTTTTTTTGAGACCAATAGCCGTTTCACAAATGTGGCAACGAATTTTTTCTTTTTTCCCCAATTAATGCCTTTGCGTCTTCCGTGATTCAGAAGCAGAAAGGGGAGGGAAAACCCAGGAATTCGAACCGTAAACCATCTGATCATCGTTATGGACGACAGAATGTCCAGGAATAGGTTAGAGTAGATCCCATAGAAGCTGCATTAGTTTTACAAGTCTGTCACACTGTCCTAAATGGCAGGCCCTGCCTGTACTTTACTATTTATTTTTGGCTGTTAGAATTTTTTTTTCTTTAATTTAAGTTCGCCCTTCGTCGGTTTTTTTTTTCATATAAATTTTTCCGTGACTGGCGAAAAGTTGAACTTATAAGTACAGCCTGTTCAGTGTAGGCTTGGCCCGTTACATCTGTATTTTATCGTAGTATGGATTATACATCAAATATGTTGAAATCGATGAATTTCATATTATATATTCTGAAATGGAACGCTTTAAACATCTTTTATGTAAAATCCATATGATAAACTACGGATGTCACGGGTATAAGTCCACACCGAGCAGTCTATAATTTTACGTTTAATTTTTGCCAGTCTTGATAAAAATAATTAAGCCGTATGGAAATTTCACTTAATACCGGTTTGTACGTAAAAATAGGGTACTATAGTATTCAAGTGTTTCGACGTAAAATTTGGAAGAACATTTAAAAAAGAAATACTTCCATTTATTGAAGTGAATTTACTGTTCAGTTTTATTTTTTTACATAAAATTTTCTCACGACACATGCAAGGTGCTGGGGTTGAACAGCATCGAAATATAACCATTATAAAACTCCTATGCATCTTAAACGAGAAATCACAATGGGGCATACAGGCCCTACATTGTGAACAGATAAAAATGACGAGTTAGCAGCAATTACGACGAAAAAACCACGCGCCATCATAGCTGTTCCCATTGTTGACACCCTTGTGTTTCTTAGTTTAATACTCAAATACTCGTCTTATTTCTGTTTCTTCTACTCCTGCTGGGTTTAGGATTTTTCATCCCATTATTAATTTCAACTTTAATGTTCGGTAAAATGACTGTCAATAAAATGACCTTGTCGGTAAAACAATCGTCGGTAAAGTAGCCTCATCGTTAAAATGACCATGTTGGTAAAGTTTCGGCCAAATTATGAATTTATAGAGAATTTGTGATTGAGACCCCTTCTGAAACGTCTTAGATTCATTCCTTTAGTTCCGGCTGAGTTTATGGAGAGCACTATGACTTTTATGTGGGAATTTCTACCGAGTTTTCAGCCTAAAATTAAACTAAACTAAACGAAACTAGCTTGTATTTAATTATTATTTAGCTTAGCTTAGTTGTAATTTAGTTTACTTAAGATTTGGGCTCAAAAAAGAGCAAAAATCACCAGATGGAACGTGTGGCGCCCTCTGAAAACTCGGACGGTACTAATAGGAATGAATGTAATACGTTTCAATAGGGATTTTTTAGAGTTACAAATTCTCCTCCCCAGCCCTATAAATTCTTGGTAAAATGTATGTCGGTAAAACGATCGGCATCCAACTCGGACGGAAGTACAGTTACTTTAATCCCGAAGTAGTTTTCAGCAAAGTGTGTAAACACCTATTTAAGATAATCCAAAAAAAAAACTAATCCGATCTATGTATAGCCCTGCATATTTTTTTACACTGTATTTCAAGCATGTAGGTGGAGCAGCCACCATTAATCACCGTGATCTTAATCCCATTTACCTGCTAAACGACTTTCCACCCAAAGGTGGTGTGGCACTTAACGACATTCCATCCCACACGCAGTTAGCGTGACAACACAAGATCCCAATTGATCAAGGAAGGGGAAAAAATGAATAGGCAACTGGGATTAAGGATTGATGACTTATTCCAGGTCCTTGATGAGCATCCCCTTAGGAATTGCCGATTCTTAGCGTCTCAAAGGTAAGATGATGAAGTGCTTGTTGATTAAAACTGCGTTTGAGCGCCTTTGTGGCAAGGTTTCTCCAATGCCGATAAGGAATGTTTGAACACAGTGGTTTGTGAGTGGATGACTAATATTAGCATTGTGGAGTCACCTTGGAAACAAATCTTGTTGACTTTCCATTTGTTGTGTAAATATCTTGAAAGTGGTTTCAGAGCCGCACATGTAAATCCAAATTACGTATTAATAGGAGATAATGTGGAAATAAATAGTATGTTATCAATTAAACCAGTGTCTTAAAAACAGTTCCGGACTGGTTTACGACACTGTGCCACATCGTGATGGATTACAGGGCTCAAATTGGACAACTTTTGAACTACAAAATGAACCGAATTGACGTAAATAAATACAAATGAAAACCTATCTTCATTGCCTTTTGGACTGTCAATCGGTAAATACGTTGGTCGGTTGATGTAAGGTGATCCCTGCCAAACAGAGTTGAAACGCGGCTCAAATTTTTATTTTCAAGTTAAAAGCATGATTCGTAATTCGGTATTTTCTCCATTCTCGGTGAAACGGCGATTAATTTGCAGGAAGAGGGTGTTGCAAAGAACCTTGACCTCCAGACATTGCTTATAAAGACACATGCAAGGTCGCGATTAAGCAACTTTTGTTTTTGCCTCAATATCAACTTACACTTTGGGTCTTAGTCACAAGAAAATAGAGAGTAAAAAACCCAGCCACTAACACGTAGCTGCCACTGACCACTCATTTTCTTGTCCATTTTCTTATGACTAAGGCCAACATGTAAGTCGCTACGGAGGCCAAAAATTAAAACTTGTATTGTGGTGACCTTTTACGTGTCTTGATAACCTTGTAAAGATGACCATTTTTTGCAGTTTTCCAGTCGTGGTTCGGTCACACCAGGAGAGCAAAGCTTTCTGCTTCAGTAATTATACAGATCGAAGCTTTACTCGTTTGTGAATGGTCGCCGACAAACAAACCACAGATCTACACAGTATATATTACTCAGAAGACGCGATTTCCGCTTTCATTCTCAATGTGCCCATATTAAGGAAGTGACGTCACCTTCGTTAATCATCGGACTTTTACGGAAACACGGAAGCTGCTTCTCGGCATCGTTCGTAATAGTTATGCCCGTATTAGGTAAATGACGTCACCTTCGTTAATCATCAGACTTTTACGGAATCACGAAGATGCTTTTCGCTGCGCCAAATAGAGGGTAAACATCGTAACATCATATTACTAAACATCATAAATCAAAATTACTTCGAAAATCGAAATCGTAAATCGAAACCGTGAAACGAAATTATTTCGGAGAATCGTTTTTTTCGGAAAGAAAATAAAAATTCTCGAACCGGATCCAAAGCTCGTGCTTCTAGGAAATGTATAATTCGTGCGTTTTAGCACTCAATGCCTTTCCAACAAATTTCACTCGACCTTCGGTCTCGGGAAATTAAATCTGGAAAGGAGTTGAGTGCTAAAACACACAAATTATCGATTCCATGGAATCACTTGTGTTATTATAGCCGATAATCTACGTTAAAATTGTGCTATTTTTCCCTAATAAATACGTGTGAAAATATCACTCATTCTGTGACTGCTCCAAGCAAACTCCTTCTGACTAGCAGCAGTGTTGTTGAACTTCGTTGAAGTCAGTAAGGAGTTTGATTTTTCACGCCAATGCTAGTTTTGGAACAAATTGTGTTTTTCGCCTTCCAAGCCATTTCTTGCACGGGCCGGGAAGTTAACGCCTCTGACAAAAGCTTTCTTAAAATAAGATTCTGAAGAGTTGAATGAGCTGGTCTGCACTGGAACCGGTGTTGAGAGATCTCAATTTCGGACCTCACGTATTGAAGCTTTGCCACTCCAACGAATTTACTCTGACGACGTCAGTTGTGACGTCTCCCAAGACTAATGTCATCATGACGTCATTTTGTAACAACCCCATTGTCAAATAAAGATTGACTGTTAGTATAAGTAATGATGATATTCGATGTACTGTTGTAACAATATGTCGTATACAAATTGCCTGTAATTCACGTACGTCACCGATTGTAATGGCTGGAGCTCGCTTGGTCTTCAGCCCTGTACTTCCAACAACGATTTTTACCCAAAAAATAATTAGCCGCCGCGATCCTCCAAACTGCCCACATCACCAGGTAATTTCAGCCAACTTAATTAAAATATTAATATTTCCCTATTTAGCGCCACAACCCAATTCAACCCGATCAGTCCAGTTGCGAGTCCTTCACTCCAACCCCGTACAGGTTGAACTGAATTTAAACCAATTAATAGCCCGAATAATGCGTCAATTTCTATAAACCCCAAGTAAGCCTTGTATCCATGGCATTTCATTAAGGCCCTAAGCATAGGTAAGAGTCGCCCATGTAAGTCAGGTGACCTGAGCAAATCAACAAGCCTAATAAGTAATTAAAACATCACAAGAACTGAACCACAACTAATTGCCTTATTTTCCATCAGCTTCGCCTAAGTCTGATGTCATTTTAACCCGTTGGTAGGTCCCAATAAGTAACCATCATGCTAGTCCCTTAACTGTGGTGTTGGCGTAGTACGTTCCCACAAATTTCCACAGCGATACTTGGAACGAGGATACTCTAACGTGAAAGGATGGCCTTGTGACAAGGGATG
>JAHWFP010131546.1:4563-26535 GCA_023313725.1 Lithobius niger | reverse complement strand
CCCCCCCCCCCCCCCCCCTTTCTGTCACCCTTCCACTTCGTGATAAATATTATATTATTATTATTATTATTTTTTTTTTTTTTTTTTTTATTACGTCATCATCATGGCAGCCATGTGGAGGTTGCAGAAGTTCGGCGCAGAAAATGTGATGAATTAGGAGGGAAATACAGAAGATATATCTGAACTGAGAAGTATTAATGACTCATAAGACACCAAAGAAGAAAATGACATGGTTTTGGTGAGTCAACCTCGTGAAAAACAGTGCGAAAACAGAATTTTATTTTGAGGCAAAACGATCGGATTTCGTGTTGTGATAAGGAAGCCATAAAAATCTGGGAGTGTTCGATTTGCATTAGAAAAAGAAAAAGTATACAAGCAGTTCAAAAAGTATGAAACCGGATTAAACCTAAGTGACCCAGACTGAAACCAAGTGAACTAAAATAAAACAAAATGAAGTTTTCAACATCTTTTCGGTTTTGTACTGAAATTATTCTAGAAAAATGGAAAATAAAACTGAACACAAAAAAAATCTATAAACTGACTAAATAGTATATTTGAAAACAAATACTATGTCAAGATGCCAAAGAGGTTGCGAGGGAAAATTAGGAAACCAAGGAGATTGGGTTACATGTGGAATATGTAACCTAAAATATTGCTATAAATGTGCAGGCCTGAAGCAGAACACATGGAAAGCCATGAATGATGAGAAGAAAGCCCAGTGGAAATGTAAACAAAAATGTAGACAGGCAAGAACATTTTCAGAATCAAACGAAAATACAGATGAAAATGAAAAAAGGGAAGATGACAAAATATCATCAGACAAGGAAGAAGATGAAGAAAAAAATGAAGAGACAGAACAGCAAAAGAGGGAATACAGGAAAAGAATGGAAAGAAAAATTGACCTGCTTATCACGAAAATTGATAAACAAAGCATGGAGCTGGAAGACTTTAAGAAAACGATCGAATTTTTGAGTGAAGAACAAAACGATCTAAAAAAGGAAAACCAGGATTTGAAAAACAGGATACATGAAATCGAAATAAAATTACAAGACCTTGCAAATAAAGATGTAAGATATAGCGCAAAGAAAAAAAATGGGAGAAATACAAAGAAGTATAGCTGAAAAAGAACAATACGAAAGAAACAGAAACTAGGGAAATCGGCCAGCTTGACTGGCTAGAACACGAAAATATTGAACAAGTAATTGAAAATGTTGCAAGAAACTTCAACATACCCTACAACGCCAGTGAAATTGAAATAGCTCACAGAATACCTAATAGAAACAAAGAAAAACCAAGTACCGTGATAATTCAATTTAAAAATAGAGAAAGCAGAAACAGATGATTAGAACAGAAAAAAAGAATTGTAACGAATGACAATGTATATTGGAATGGGAACAGAAAACGTATCTATTTAAATGAGAATATGACACCGAACACATAACGACTTTTTTGGATGACAAAGAACTACGCAGCTGAAAATGACTACAAATACGTTTGGTTTAAAAATGGAAAAATAATGATGAGAAAAAACTCTGAAAATAGTGCATGACGAAAACGATTTAGTGACAAGTGAAGAACCTTTAACTACGTAAATAAGATCTTTAGTAAAAAAAGAACAGGTGAGAATTCAAATTGCATAAGATGTAAAAAATTATGAAAATGTGAAACTGTTACATTTAAACATAAGATCTCTAAGATTGAATTGGGATACTTTTATACAAAGTATTGTGGATTTAAATATTGATTGGGAACTGATCATATTAACTGAGATTAATATAAAAAAAGATGAGGTTGATTACTATAATTTGAAGGGATATGATAAATTAGTGATTACTAGAGAAAATACATCTAGAGGTGGTGGTTTGATGGCGTTTTTAAAAACGAATTTTGATTTAACCTACAATAAAATAGATCAGGCAGAAAATTGCATTCTCGAAATTGAAATACATGATAAAAAAATAAAATCCAAGATATGCAAATTGTGGTCATATATAGAAAACCAAACAAAAAAGTTTTTTCAAAATCTTAAAAAGAGATATTATACTAGGAAACAGGCTTTGGGCCTATTGTATAGGCGGAGCGAACGGATCATCATTTCAAACTTATATTTAGTTTTTATTTTAATGACGATACCACATTTGTTAATAATTCTTAAAAATCTAGGTGCAATACTTAATGGGCCTTGTTGGGAAGGTTGCCTTTTGGTGTGACGTACTACTGTTCTTTGCTGGCCTTTTTCTTATTTTAGCCTTTTGTTTTAATGTAGGCCTATGTTACGTGTAAAGTTTACGTTAACAAGCTTTCGTTTGCTCCAGAATTTAGTTTTTGTTTAGTTATTTGTAGCCTCTTTTCACACCCAACACTGAAGACGTGGGCCATCTCCCCGACTAAAAATAAAACAACACGTATGGCCACCGCTGTTTGAGCTCCGGCTGGCAATAATTCTTACATTGTTTACAGACACTGCTGTGCAAAATGTAGTCCTTATATTAAAATATTAATAATAATTTAACTACAAGCCAAACAATCATCAGTACGATAGTTTTTAGCAATAGTCAGAAGATTCAAAAGGTTCACAATACTGCTTTGGTATAAGATTTGACACCGCCACCAACGAAAATGTTGAGCTGGCACACCTCTATCACGCACTGCAAGATAATATATTATTTCCAAACTCTATGACTGCAACAGCGATCTCTATTATATAATCTGAAAGAAATAACCATCACAATTTAGGTTAAAAATGTGTTTGCTTTTAGACCTAGTTTTAGGCCTAATTTTTAGCGTTTAGGCCTAATATTTATCTCCGATTTAGTTTCGTTAGTAGCAGCTAACAACGGTGGTTCTAGATTAAGCCTATATACCTTCATGCGATTCAACACGGTTTTGCTTTCGAGTCTTTACGTTACCATGGCAACCAGAAAACCATAAACTGAGAGAGGCGGGCTTATTATTGTTTCGTGTTTCGTGCTTTCGTGTTTCGTCTGATGTCAATATCGGTTTATAATACCGCTTGGCCTTGATACGACGATTTCAGGTTTTATATTCGGGATTCCCAACGCTAGTGTAGGCGCCACTTTCGTTGCCATGTTGAATTGAATAATCTCCAAGCATTCTTTTTTTAAATGAACTAACGTGTGTCGTTAATGGAATCCTTTTGTTTTTTATGGTTGCGTTTGTTCCTGTAGTGGTTAAATGCAACGGTCAAATGATACTATTTCATTGAGTTACGTCGAAAAAGATTATTAGCTAGAAAGAAGCAACCAAAATTTAATTTTCCGTGTTTTTTAAAGTTCACTTGACTACCTTTAGCATGGTGTATGCTTCGTCGGAATTCCTTAACTATTCACGACTCCACATTTACAATGGTGAGTGTTAGATGTAAATTCAAAAAATTTAAAATGTATACAGTAATAATTGTTTGATTTACGTCAAATTTTGGCTCAGCAATACTTTTGGGGGTATAAAGCGTTGTGCGAAATTTCATTTCAATCCGACCTTTGGTTTGGGCTCTACCCAGACTAAAAAAGTGCAACCAACGGACCAACAGACCATCAGACCAACAGACCAACGAACCAACCAACCAACATTTTGCAATTTGGTGTCAGTTATAGGCTACGCTTCGCTCGCTTCGCTCGCTCGCTCCGCCAACTATTGTATTTAGGGAATAATGCCACTCAGCATACTCCAGATTCATTATTCGTGCACGTGTTATGTCTTTGCTAAAAAGTTGATTGTTGAACGGTGAAATAAAAGCATTAGTGTTTCAGCTAAACGCCTATATTTTTAAACCAAACTAAGCTGCGTGGTTTTCGGCCTCGAAGTTGGCAGCTAAAACGATAGAATTGCGTATTTATTTCGCAGATGCAGGCTTTCAGAGCTGACTTGAATTGTTTCAAAGTGGCCAGCAACAATCGACAGCATGCATAAACCTTTGTTGCGCGACGACATAGCCGTAAAAAAGGTACACTGATTACAAACAAAAACGTCATGTGCCGTAAAAAAGGGGTTATATGATAGAATTTTCATTTGTTAAAGTGTACACGGATTAAAATTGATAATTTTCAATTGAAATAATCAATTGTACAATTGAGAAAATTGCATCTGTTAAGGTGCTGTTGTGCTTTACGAATCATATATTTAAAACGTAAAGCACAAGAGCACCTTAACAGATGCAATTTTCTCAATTGTACATTTGATTATTTCAATTGAAAATGATCAATTTTTATCCGTGTACATTTTAACAAGTGAATATTCAATCATATAACCCCCTTTTTACGGCACACATGACGTTTTTGTTTGTAATAGTATGGTTACTTGGATACACCACTGTAGCTAAACTACAGAAGTTGCAACAAAAAAGAGACTGGGAATCTATCTTTGCCAGGGAAATTTGAAACACACTGCAAACATGAGCACAGAGTCCAGTCAAGTAGGAAAAAAGTAAATTTTTTGAAATAAGTATGTCTTAGTAGTGTGCGGAGTTTGATGGTTACGGTAGACATTATACTATAGTGTGATGCCACTAAGTAGACGATCGGCCAAGTAGATGAGATTAATTGTGATTGAGTGAGAAATTCCAGCTTCACTGCGTGATTAAAATTAACCTCGGGAGGAGCAACTGAAGGGGGATGCGCTGATTGACTGAGCAAAGCGAACGAAAATCGGCGTTTGTTAGCCAGTGCGCTCAAAAATGGGATTGAACAAACTTAAGCATGTGAAACGTGTGCATACAATAAACCAAACCGTGCCACTTTGGCTGATGCAACGGCTAATTGGGCAACGGCAAATATAAAAATTATCAATGAGAAAATTTATAGGCATAAAATACCTCCAGAAAAAAGAGGTAGAGGATACGATTAGACCGTGGGATTCTTTGTATTTACAGGCCTATGAAAGTGGTGATATCAACCCAAAACCAAAACTGGTATAAGAGAAGCCACCAAGTTTCCAAAAATGGTCGGCCTTTGAAAGTAGTGATATCATTCCACCAGGGGAAAGACCGCCAAGGTTAATCCTATTAGCCAAGTCAATCGCACCGAATAATACTTCGAACGTTAAATAAAAACTTGGAAGATTGCTTTCACTGGTAGCAATCTTCTAGTTTTCATTTAACTTTCGAACTATTAGTATGTGCGAGTGCGATTAACTTGGCTAAGGCCGACCCATTTTGGAAACTTGGCAGCTTCTCTTATAACAGTTTTGGTTTTGGGTGGATCGACGTAACTGTAATGATACTTTCTCTTTAAGAAGGTGATTTACACTCTTGTTTATTAGAATACTAGCGGAAGCCCGTTAAAAACACTGGGACGATTTCCTTCCTCATGTGTTTGTTACGGAATGCGTGTATCCCGTCTATGTGTTTTTGCGTATACCCTGGCTAGCAAACGGTGATTTTCGTTTGCTTCACTCCCTCATTCAGCGTATCCCTTGTTCCGGAGTCCATACACTTACATTACATATGATTGTTTCCTGCAAAAATGGTTGGAATACGCGTTTGTACATGTGAAATAAATAAATACGCCTTTGTACACCTGAAATCTTTATTAATAAAATCGATGCCTCCAATGCCTATTTATTTATTTCTTTATTAATAAAATCGAGTTGTCGCGTAGGATGGACGGCAACGAGACGGCCACAATACGGCCGCCACAAGACGGCCGCAAGTAATTGATAGAGCACATATCCGTTTGCATTGTCGGGCGCTCGCCCTTTTTCTTTGCTACCGTGGGAAGAATAAGCCCGCACGCCCTCTTGCTGATTGTTGAAGCTTCCTTTGTTTAATCCTCCGTTACAATGTCTCCAATGCCTAGTTATTTATTTCAGGCCGTCTTGTGGCGGCCGTATTGTGGCCGTCTCGTTGCCGTCCATCCTACGCGACAACTCGATTTTATTAATAAATAGGCTTTGTTAGAATAGGCTTTGTTAAGTCACTAAAACGCAAAATCAACAATTACAATCCGTTATATGCATCATTTTATACAATAAAAAGATAGAAATTAAAAATGTTTTGCATGTTTGGCTGAATATTTTCGCCTGTTCGGAATTAGTTGAATGCGCCGGCTTTCCTATAAAGAGGTATGTAAATGAAAAAATGAAATTGATGTGACGTCATGCCAAGGACAATGTCAATAATTTTGGCGAACAGTCCAGGTTTGTTTATCAGCATAACTGTAACTAGCCACATCGTGCGCTTCGCTCACTCCATTGGTGTCGATCCATGCTTCACGTAATTTCTTTGATTCCATGAGCATCACAAAATCGATGTACTGATTATTCGACGGAAACTAATTGCAATTGTTGCTCACAGTTCGTTCGTCACATTCGTCAGCAAGTCTGCGTTTCACCTACATCATTCAAAACATAAGATTTGTTTGTTTGCACGTTTGTACGTCTTCTCCTCTAGAAGTAATCCCCTACGAAGGTGAGAGCAGAAAGATTGTGAGAGCAAAACGAAACACACATTGAAAAGGTTTAGTTTACGTGGAAATCGCGAAGTTTGCTCGCTCAATCCACGCACCTCCGTGCTTCAGAAACACGAATGTTTGACACCCTTTTAAAATCAGGTCTACGGGTGTGATTTTTTTCATGCATCAAGTCAGTTGATACAAAATCAATTTTAAGATCTATATGTGGTATGTTGCAAAGTACGTCATCCTTTTAGGTTATATTTTGCGTGCACCCTTTTCCAGATTATTTCGTTTTGCTCGAGGAGGTTTGCGTCAACTAACTATGACGTCACGAACAAACATCATGAGGGTAAAAAAAACTTTGAGGTTACTTTTTCAGGTTCTTTCGCATATTTTAGGGTCATAATATCACGTTACAGTGATGAAAATATGCCTAACCGAAGCGCAATTTAATTATCTTTCCTTTGGTTCTACTCCTATCTTTGTAGGTGCTTTGGTTCCAGAGGAGCAGAGGTACAAACACGCACGCACATCATCTACATCATTAAGGACGTACTAGCCACATCGCTCGCTTCGCTCGCTCCGTTGGCGTCGTCTCGCTTCGCTCGAAGGGATTCCTTATTGCAGCACCTTTTTAAATAAGGTTTAGATGTCTACATGCTTGTAACGCTTGTATTTTGCATGTGTTTGTTGGATCGACCACAATTTTTGAGCGAAGCTGTGTGTGTTTGCTGATTGTTACTGAGAACAACTAGTTATTAACTGACTTGTACCTTGTTGGTCTGTTGCCGCCTAACCATTGTTGATGGACGTTCCCGAAAAGTTAGAGGCTTCCACGAAAAACATTTGGTCAACAATCTTTGTAAGTTTGTCCCGTAGTAAGTTGAGAGATGAAAGATTGAGAGAGCCTAGCGCAGCGCTCATTGAAAAGAGTTAGTTTACGCGGCAATCGCTCACTTTGCTCGCTCAATCCACGCATCTCCGTGCCTCAGAAGCCCGTATGTTTGACACCCTTTTAAAACCATGTCCATGGGTCTGTTTTTCCCCTGCATCAAGTCAGTTGATTCACAACCAATTTTAAGATGTATATGAGGTATGTTGCAAAACACGTCGTACTATTAGCCTTTTTTTTTTTGCATGTATCCTTCTCCAGATTATTTCGCTTCGCTCGAGGAGGTTTGCATGAATAAACTATGACGTCATGAACAAACATCATGAGGGCATAAAAAACTTTGACGTTACTTTTTCAGGTTCTTTCGCGTTTTTAAGGGCTGTAATATCAAGTTACAGCGATGAAAATAGGCCTATCTGAAACATGACAATTAAATTATCTTTCGTTTGGTCCTATACCCATGTTTGTAGGTGCTTTGGTTCCAGAGGAGTAGAGGTACGAACACACACACACGCACATCATCTACATCATTAAGGTGTGTGTGTGTTAGATTTTTGTTTTTTTCTGGTGTGTTGGGGAGTTAAGGGTGAGTTTGTTTGAATTTTCGATAATTATACAGTTTAACCGAACCACGTAAAATCAGTGAATTTTTTTACTAAATGACACAGATCTTTATCCTCTTCCCACATCACATTAAAAAAACGGGGGAAATGTGTTTTAAGTTGTAAAAAATACAGTTGAAAACACGTAAAACGACAGTTCTGGCCGTGTTAAAGCGCCGGCCATCATGCAGGAGAAAGAGTAGCAGGAAAACCTGATTTGCATTGCAATGAACGGACACGGAAATTATTTTTCTCTCCCATTTCTTTCCGAATTACGTGCCTCGCTCCCGCTGCTGCGCTCAATACATAACATCAGACACGGCAACCAAAAATTTGTCCACCTAAACTGAAGAAGCGCCAGCAACGCAAGCAAGGCAGCATAGTTCGGAACATTACTTTCCGTTTTCTCAAAATCACCTTTTCGTGCTACTCTGTATCCCGTTTTACGCGATTAAAAAAATATGTCTGGAGAACTAAAAAACGTCTTTAGAGAACTAAAACGTAAAATGACAAAGGGGTGACTATCTACGTTGGTAAGTACCAAAATTGAGTGATTTTTCGTCGTTCGGACTGTATAACAACTGAATTTTCTGTGTTGTTGAGTTACGTCTTTTTTCTTAATATTTGTTTGATTTTGGTGCGTTGTTTTACCTTGGGTTCCGGTGCAGCTTTGTTGAATTATGTTTCTTTAAAGAGTCAAGTGAAAGTTGTGTTTTTTTTTTGGCTGAAGAAAACGAAGTAGTTAGCTATACAGATTCTAGAATACCCCAAAATTACGTCAAGCCACCCAATGGGCCATGAATATTTACGCTTCTTGGGCTACGGGGGGCATTGTTGTAAGTGAAGGTTAACTAGTTACCCTACACCTATAACAATGCTACTATCATTGTTGTAAGTGGAGGTTAACTAGTTAACCTCCACTTACAACAATGCCCCCCGTATCGTCCTAAAATTAGCGAATTTATAACACGTTTGTACAATCAAGTATGGGTATAAGTCCCAATATGGCCGAAACCTTTGTAAATTTTTGAAGATGCAAGGGAATAAACAAAAGAACTGAAGGGGGATTGAGTGAACGAAGCGAACCAAAATCAGCTTTATTTAGCCACTTTATGTCAAAATGGGATCGAAGAAACATACGCACTTGTGGCATGGGCATACAATAAACCAAACACCGTGTCAATTTGGCTTAACTGCTAAACACCGTGTCAATATGACCGTGTTACTTGGCCAACAGTAAATGTGAAAATTATCAATATGAAAACTTAGACTTAAAATTCCTTCAGAAAAAAAGGTAAAGATGAAGATAAGTCAGGTGTGACTTTTTGTACATTCACAGTCCTAAGAAATTTGTCATATCCGCCCAAAACTGAAACTGGTTTAAGAGAATCTTCCAACTTTATTGAAAAGGGCAGGCCTCTGAAGGTATTTTTTTTTTTTTTTTTTTTTTTTTATTAAAGAAAGAAAGAAAGATGCCACGAAGTGAACTAACACTTATTAGTGGCAACATTACAATACCATCCATCAACAAAAAATATACATTTCTAGCAATTTAAAAAACAAAACCATCAGAACCATAAACTATATTGCATAATTTGGTACTTCTCCTTTCTAGTACCTTGTACAGTTCTCTTCAAAAATGTTTGTCAGAAACGATCATTTAGCCATTTTTCAATTTTATTTTTAAACCCTATACAACTTCTCAACAAATTAACTCTGAATCAAAAACCCCCAATTCATTTATTTATCCCCATCAATATAATTAATCCAGTAGTTTTTCATTTTTTGCTTAAGTTCATTATATCCTTTAATTGTTTTTAATGTGTTTGGTATTTTATTGAAGTTTTTCACAGAATTGATATCATTTAACCAGGAAAAGGTCGCCAAGGTTAATCCTACTAGCCAAGTTAATCACCGAATAATCCTTTGGACTTCAAATGAAAACTTGAAGATTGCTACGACAAGTAACAATTTTCTTTATTTTATTTAACCTTCGAACTATTCGTGCGATAAACTTGGCGTTTTTCCTGGTTGAAAGATATAACTACCTTTACAGGCCAACCCTTTTTGGGAACATGGAGGCTTCTGTTATCCCAGTTTGGGTTTTATGTGGATGTTTATTTCTGTGATGAATACACATCAGTATTTTATTATTTTAATGTATGTATAAGTGCTACAGTGTAATTTTACGCAAGTGCTTTTGGTTCTTCTTTTACTTAAATTTTAGTTATATTAGTATTAAAAAACTCTTAACCGTTTAAAATACAGATGTAAACCTGAAAAAAAAACTGAATGCCCTAAAGAAACAGATACAAGAAAAATACAGGTATGCCATCAGCGTTGGACGAATACGTGTAAAAGAAGCACCAGCGTCCCAAAAACAAGCTGCTTCTTTACTTCAAACTTCAACTTCAAACTTCTTTTACACGCATTTGTGCGACGCTGATGGTTGATGTCTTTATTTTGTATCTGTTCCTTCAGAGCATTCGGTTTTTTTAGGCTTACATCTGTGTTTAGTACGCTTAAGCGTTTTTTTTTTTATTACTAATATCTGTTATTATTATTATTATTATTTTTTTTTTTTTTTTGGAGGGCCGCAACTATGTTTTTTGTGGCCCGGGCGAAAGTGTCGGCCTCCTTCAATCAAAATTATAGGACTTTTCTTTTAGGAACTGGCTTCTAATTTTGGTACATCTCTATAATTTTTGGAATGCCAGAAACTTTCTCTGTCATTTCGGAGGGCACCTAACACATGGGACCGGGATATGACGTTTAGCATGGAAGTTGACACTGAGACTTACATAAGGACCGTCCACGATTAGTTTATTTTCTCTATTCACAGGCCAGAAACCTATTAACACAGCTGCTAAGCAAGAATATCATTCGCATCTAGCTGAAAGCATGAAATTTGATACACAAGTTATTCTTAGCAGTGTAAGTCCAATTGGCTTACAGAGCCTCCTCCAGATACCCCTAAGGCCACCCCGAGTACCACCCTGTGCCCACTCCCTCAGGCTTGACGAACAAATTCTTGAAGAACTGGCTAAAAGAATAAAATTTGGCTCACAAGTCACTCCCAGCGGAACAAATCGAGCTAGCTGTGGATCCCTCCCCCCCCCCCCACCCACCCCGTTTCCGTCCTTCAATATTGATCAACAAATTCTTGCAGAATAAGCTGAAAGAATGAAATTTGGTACATAATTCTCTCTTAGCAGTACTAATTGCACCGGTCATGAAACCCCCACGAAATAACCCCTCAAGGCCCCACAGCGTCACCCTATCCCCCTCCATGGGGTTGATGACCAACGAATTCTAGTAGATCGAGCTAAATGCATGAATGCCTGAATGAATATTTGCACGAATTGTGTTTGGCTGCATGTGTCGCGACCCAAAACAAGAGATGTGCATTGCTGTAATATTATCATGGACATTTCGTCAATCCTTTTACGTGCTCCCCTTTACGTTGCCCCTGGTAGCAGTCATCAAGGACTGCTGGGAAAGCCACTGATATACTGTTAAATATAAAAGCTGGCATTTGAGCGATCACTGCTGTAATGCAATCGGTCTCGTAACGTGTTTTTTCCCAAACAAATTGGCAATGTTATTTACACAATCGTTTCGGTGTTGACGATTTCGTAAACCTACATAGAAAAAATGCCTTGTTTGAAAAATAGGCTCTCATGACGGAAACATCGCTCACGTCAGGCTTCTGCGTCCTAATTCAACTTGTCGCAGCTGTTACAGTTGTTGCAGCACAAGTCCGTGACAGGAATAAGAAGGAAGTACATGGATTTGCACCGTTATATTCGAATCTCTGAGCTAGAATACTGCTTCACATTACTCTGAAAAATCATCTTTTGTTAGTGGTGTTGCGCCGAAATTCGCTGAAGACATGACAACCACAGCTAACAAGCCCTTCCATTTTATCAATCTCAGCTCGAGCTTCCAAGAAGAACAGGACCAAATCGTGCTTCAGCCGTACGATTTCGCTGTTGAAAAATTGAGTAAGAAGACTGAGACCCAATTAGTACAGGCTTTAAATTTTTGGCTAAATGTCCCTAACGAGAAACTCTCCATCGTCTGTGACATCGTAGAAATGACGACCAATGCCAATGGGTTACGGGACGAAATTGATGATAACACAAGTCAAAGCGAGGGTAGCCAAGCAACGATCAAAATTTACGGTATTGCCAGCACTGTTAACACTGCAAATTTTGTCAACGCTCTATCTCTGAAAAAAACTCTACAACTCGACAATAACGATGCAACAAAATTATTTAACAAACACGGCATGGATTTCCAACTCAGTCAAGGGATGGAGCTGTATTGGCGAGATGCCACGAAATGCCCATCGGAAGACGAGTACAAAGAAGTGGTGGTTCAACGGAGGGGAGGACTTCTTCTTCTTGCTGTAAAGTTGCTGCAACTCTTCAGTGATAACCAGAGTGACTTCTCTTCCCTGACATCGGTTCTTGGACTCTACTTTCAAATCAGAGAGGATTACCTCAATCTGACCTCAATGGAATGTTCCGAAACCAAGGCCTACTATGACAACTTTAAGCACGGGAAGTTCTTGTTTCCTCTTATCCACGGAATTAGGGCCAATCCCGACGAAGATATAATTACACACATTCTCAAACAGCGAACAAGTGACAAAGAATTGAGAAAGTACTGTGTTCAACTCTTGGAAAAGAGCGGTTCATTAGTTCACACCAGAAATCTCCTTGAAGATCTTAATACCAAAGCTGTGGAAGAAATTGAGAAACTAGGGGGAAATCCATCTTTGTTATCCTTACTCAATGAGATGAAAAATTGGTAATATGAAATTGCAGGTTAATTGTAGGGACAAAGTCTTTTGGTTTTAGTTGAAAATTGATTTTACGGTCGGGCAGAATATCGAGTCAACTACCGCAGTTCATTCATAAAGGCAACCGTTTTGCATTAACAGCTTCATCAGTCTCATTCCATCCCTGAATGAAGTCAAGGTAAAATGAGTTTAATTGATTTTAGACTTTGTGATAGCAGTTAGATTCGGAGACCCAAATGGTTTTTTATGCAGAAAAGTTGTTGATTAGAATAACTAAGTTTATTACCGTATTTTTTAGACAATTCGTAATGTTTCATTAAATTCATTAACAATTGGCGGAACCTGTTTAAACTAAAGCTCACAAATTTAACATCTCTACAAAAATTTATTTGCGTAAGTGTTGGAATATTTTTTCCTAGCAATTTCGTTTGTTCATAGGTTGGTTAACCTGAATATTATGTACAGCAAACAATAAAAAAAAACAGAACGTCGCTGATAGTTTATATTTATTAGGTTAATGCGTATTTAATTTGAATTAATTTCTGAGTGTTCTTATAAACACACACTCATCACATCATCCGGGGTTTGCAGTGAAGACTGGAGTTTGTATCAGGTGTGTGAATTTTGGATGCTACGACGGCTGCTTGTTTACATCTTCTCAGTACAGTTAAACTTTTCTTTCTGTATTTGTTAGTCAATCACCTTTCTTGGTTTGTCTGTTGTAACCGTCTTGATCAGTCAAAAATTGTCGTTTTGACTTGACATTGAAAATATGGGTAAAACACCATAGAACATTTTTTTTTATTCATTAGCTTTACCGAAAAAAAATAAATAAAAATCAAATTTCTAGAAATCTTTAAAATCAAAAATATACAATAAATAACAAGATAAAAAAATAGATAAGCAAACAGTAAAGCATTAAATAACCGGCCTTGTAGGAATACAATAAAAACAGTTTCGATTTCCTTCTTTTTAAGTTAAGTGTCAAATCTTTTATGATGACTGTTTGCTTTGTTAGTTTAAAACAAGATAGTACCAGGGAGTCGAACTGTAACCGTAAATCGATAAAAACCGCAATCGGAACCGTATCGAATCGAAACCGTAATCAAACCAAAAAAAAAACTTACTGGTACTTTCTAGACACACACTAGTGTATTGCGCCAAGTTAGGCATATTAATTCAATTGTCGAGGACATAAACCATTGTAGCGCCATTGTAAACCATTGTAAACCATTGTAAACCATTACTACCCATCTGGAATAACTTACCGAGTCAGCGGTTTCTGCCCACTTCATAAATGCTTTTAAAAATAAATTTGATGCTCATGTCGCAAACGTACTAAGCACCTGAGGAAATTGTTTATTTTTGTTCCATTAATGTTTTGTGCATTGTACAACAGGTTCTGTGTGGTTACTGAATTGATGTTTCTGAGTGCTCTAAACGCAAACCATAAGCTAGCTAAACTATTGTATATATTGTTCTGTTCTTATAATATATATGTATACAGTATGGCATCCAAATTTTATTTATTATAGTCAACATCTTTTCATGAAATTTAGTACTGTAAGCTTGTTGCCTTGGTCAAAAAGAATTTACCGTACATCATAATTTGAAATCTGGACCTGAAAATGGTTTTTGTATGTGCAGTTTTGTCTGAAGGCCGTTGTGACGCTTGGTGAGTAGTTAATAAGAATATTTATATTAATAAAAAAAAAGCATGTTATTTTTAACCGGAATAAGCAAAAATGATATTATTAGTTTCTATCTTACCTTTTGTTGGTATACTAGGGTTTTATTAACACTTGTTGCTAGATCTATCATACTGTAACTTGTACTCCGAACCAAGTCTACGTCATATAATGCCCTACGGGCGCTATGACGTTGTTAATAAAGTTGTTAAAAGTGCGACGCCGTAGCGTTAGTGTTTAATATCCTGAAGCACAGTTTGGCACATTTCACGTACTTAGGGAAAAACAATAAGGCGGTACAAGAGCTTGAATTGGGTCAAAAAATCGAGAGCAATGACCCATCTGACAAAACTAAACTCTAGTAGGAATGTCAGCTAAGTTGCTTTTCAATGCAAAATCTGACCCTCAATAACGTTGCAAATGTGTGACTACCTTCCTCGTTAGCTACTAGTCCGCTCATCCCCATATTAAATCCCATAGGGTGATTATTCACCAATGCCGAGACTAGAGAGAAGAATTTCAATGATGAAATTGGACGAATGAGTACAGTACAATACGAACTGCGTACCTTTTCTGGTTTGGAGCCTGGGGGCGTAACGTAGATGGCGTGGGAGGGTGTCTAAGTACGAAGTATTGTTATAACCATTGTTAGTATTGTCGGCATCGTCTCTCATTGGAAGACTAAAGTTCAGAAATTGACGACGTGTATAATACTGACGTACGTATCTAGAAACACACTAGTTGTGTAGCAATAAATCTAAACAACATTGCCGAAGAAATTGTATCCCGTCCAATTCACGAAAAATAAACAAAATGTCAAAAGAAAACCCCCAAAATGGTAAAGAGGTCACCAAGTTGAGAATGATTCGGCCTATCAAAGGAGTGACATGAACTAAATACAAAAATAAAATAAAATAAAAAATAAAATCGAATATTAGTTAAGTGGCCACAAAGTTGAGGAAGATTCGGCCTCTCAAAGGCGTGATATGAGTGACATTGGGAAAATAGGTACTCAACCTATTGTTGACGTCGCACATTATTACACATCTGCAAACTAGTTAAGTTGATTCTAATACCGAATTAAAATTTTTAAAAATAGAAGGGGATATCATTACAAAAATCAAAACTGGTAAAGGGGCCCGCCAAGTTTCGAAAGGTTCGGCCCTTCAAATGAGTGATAGCAACACACCAAATCATTCGCCAAGATAAGCGCACCTTATAATACTTTAGACGTTATATGAAAACTTGAACGTTGCTACCGAAAGTAGCAATTTTATAGTTTTCATTTAACCATTGAACTTTTAGTTGGTGGGATTGACTTCGCGACTGTTTTGGTCTATTGATAGAACTCCTTTACGGGGCAAAGCCATTCGGAACTTGGCAGTCCCTTTTACCAGTTTTGGTTTTTGATAAGAGTAATCGTTACCGTAACCAAACCGAAATGAAATATCGGTTATTTTTTTCGGTTCGTGCCGTTTTAAATTTTGCTATGCTAAGCTAACTAAGTAGTAAGCATAACAATGAATAAATATATTCCACGTGGATTGACCCACAATGCTATGTTCCGAGCGACCAGGCATAGTTTGCACTGTAACAATGATATCTACCCAAAACCAAAACTGTTATAAGATAAGCCGCCAATTTTCCAAAATGGGTCTGCCTTTAAAAGTAGTGATATCATTCAACCAAGGAAGGCCGCCAAGGTTAATCCTATTAGCCAAGTTCATGGCACCTACTAATAGTTCGAAAGTTAAATGAAAACTCGAAAATTGTTACTAGCAGTAGCAATCTTCTAGTTTTCATTTAACTTTCGAACTATTAGTAGGTGCGGTTAACTTGGCTAAAAGGATTAACCGTGGCAGCCTTTCCCTGGTTGAATGATATCACTACTTTCGAAGGCCGACCCTTTTTGGAAACTTGGCGGGTTTTTCTACCAGTTTTGGTTTTGGGTGGATATCACAACTTTCATAGGACTGTGAATGTACATAAAGTTACACCGTCTTATCTTCATCTGTACCTTTTTTCTAGAAGAATTTTATTTCTATAAATTTTTACATTTATAATTTTCAAATTAGCCGTTAGATTAGCCAAATTGACACGGCTTAGTTTATTGTATGACCATTCTTCACTTGCTTAAGTTGCTTCAATCCTGTTTCACCCACTGGCTAACAATCACTGGTTTCGTTTGCTTTGCTCCCTCAATCAGCGCATCCCCTTCAGTTGTTTTGTTTATCCCTGCACCTTCCCCTTAACTATTCAAGATTTCGCTGACATTTAGTCATTTTATTCCCCGAAGGTAGCTGTTACTAAAACAGCAGAACGTGAAGCATTTTATTTTTGGGTTATTGACAAAAAACCTCGTTAGCTCGTGGATGCTCATATTGTTGCGTAACCATCATCTAATGTGCATCCCTTTATTCTTACGCAATCCACGGCAACGTTAATGTTTCCTTGTTTTTTCCTTCGTTACAGTTCAGTTTTTAGTTCGTCCAGGCTTTAACAAAAAATCTAAAGACCAGTGTTGATTGTTCAAGCCATTGTTGCATGAAATCTTTGGTTGCAACTTGGAAAAGAAACGAAATTTAAATTCACTGGTGGAGAATTTCAAAACCCTCCCACGCATTTGTCCTGACCCCTATAGCCCCAAACCAACAAAAGGACCATACTCAGATCACCATGCATCTATGTGTCAAGATTCAGCTATGTAGGCCTTCACAATTTTGCGCTAGCCATGAACAATGAGTCTATGGGATTTAACATGGGGCTAGCATTACTAGTTACTAGCTAGTTACCACTAGTCACGACCTAGTCAGTAACATAAAAACAACGTTATTGACGCATTTTTCTCTCTGTGAATGGTGGACACTCAGCCTTTAACTTTAAGTTTTTCTTTATCCCTGCACTTTCCCCTTACATTTTCTACAATTAGAAAGATTTATGTCACCATTGGAATTTATCCTCAACATGCCAAAATATGCTTTCAATTGCTTACAGTTAAGAGGGAGTGCAACACATTTGGTTACCTCAATTCTGACTACTAGATGGCGCCAGCGTCTACAATTTATTTCAGTTACGATCTTAGTTCTACTTTTTCTCAGTTATTTTCCAACATAATAGAGTTAAACTTGTTTCTAATGAAAGAGAATCGAATTGCCTAGCGAAGTGTGGAGGCAAAATTATCTAAAATATATGTTTGTACTTTGGAGCAATATTTTAAGGTTGGCTGATTGAAAGATAAATAAAAACTGTAAACGTACTTTCCATCTGATATCTATGAATTAAATCCTTTTCTTCATTAAAAAAGTGTAACTGGTTTAAAATAATAAAAAAAAAAATATCATAAAATGCAGGTGTTGTTTGAAAAAATCGTACCTACTCTAATCGGATTCGAACGCAGAACGTGATTTAAATGTGACGAGGCATGTTGACCACGAAAGGCTGCATAGCAATCCCAAAACTCGTCAGATCCGTGCGTTCGGAAATCTGAGACAAATGACGTTTCACACGCGATTGATGTAAAACTGTCCTTAGTATTGACTTAGTCCAAATATTGACTTAGTTTGCGCTCCATTGCTCCAATACTTCACCCAAACTAATATACATCAACAAATTAAAAATCGACAAAAAATTATATCTGGAATTTGTAACACAGGTTGTCTATTGTAATCGGATTAGAGCGAAAAAGTGAGTATGAGGAGGGTATTCTACAAATCAAAAAATGGGAGAGTAGCAGTCCCATATACAAATTACACCATTCCCATTTTTGCGTGAGTGGCTTTCGCGATCCTTTTAGACGATATGGTTTTATTTGTCGTTTTGCCCTTCGCCTTTTTATTTCCGTTCTCATTTTTCTTGCGATATTTTGCTGTGTAGTTCATTCTCCCTGGTTTTAGGGTCCAGTCAATATTTTCGAAAGGGGGGAATTAACTCTGTGATCAGGCCCGGAATGGCAGCCCTGGGGCTCAAGTGCCGTGACGTTAAGAAGGCCAAAACAGAATGCGGGGGGGGGGGGGGGGCCGTTGTAGGTGAAATAATTCGAGCTTATGAGACCCGGTCATTATTTATGGCCGGGAGGAGGGGACGGACAAAATGAAAATGTGACCATCATATTTTCAATCTCCCTCCCCCCTCCAAAACCCTGATAAAATCTTAACCTCCCCATTCAAGGTCAAAAATGTTGTGACCCTCCTGAGCCAAGGAACCAGAAGGCAAGTCTTTTCTAGAAAGTGTATGAAAAAATTACAGCAGTGTTGCTGACAACTTCAAAACCGTGGGTAAACACTCACATCATGGGGGTTCCCCCAGAAGTTGAGGCGTTTTTAGAAGTTTTGATTGCTGAAGGTGTCATTTTCGAGGTTCAATAATTAATCCCCCCCCCCTCCCCGGGGGACCAGGCCTTAATGCTGTCTTTATAGTTCAGTCATTTATAGAGAGCTATGAAATGACCAGATTTTAAGAGCAGCCAGGAAATGGCAAAGAAAAAAATTCAACTGCAGCAGAAATTTCACTTGTTACTATAATCTAAATAGGCCCCCTTACGAATTTACGGGAGGGCGCATGTGCCATTGGCACCCTGGCACTATGGCCAGTGCGGGCCTGTGTGTGATCGGATAGCCGTTTCGCCGAATTCTAATCAGTGTCTTAATTTTCCCGTTTCGCCGACTCCTGTTTTGGCGAATATTTATTTTCAAATCAAATTACGTGCCTCGCTCGCGTTGCTGCGTTTGCTGTGTCTAAACATAACATCAGAAACCGCAGCTAATTACAAATTCCTTCCAGTTAGGAATGCTTCTTTAATTTCAGCAATATTAAATCCATAGAGTATTTTGATTCTGAGACATGGGATTCGGCGAAACGGGAATTCCGATTTCGCTGAATTTTAATCATGGCTGAACTTTAGGTAAAATAGAAAGACAGTATGATCCACAAAGTTTCGATGCCCCGCTCCCAAGTCCATTTTTCGCTTCCCCACATTAAAGTGAAAAAAGAAGCCCCCCACAACTCTCCTCCCCAGCCCTACAAACCGCAAACCCATCGTATATCAAGGGACGTATCAGTACCTTTAAACTCTGTAAAGCTCACTGGCAATAATACAATGCCAGCAGGCCTATTGAAGTGGGCTTGCCAGAAACCTTATTATCTACCTGAAATTTGTTTAGGTTTTGTTTAGGTTTTGGGTTGCGAGATAAAATAAAACAATGCAAAAACACACACAAATCCCCCCCCCCCCCCTTCTCTAAACAAAGTACTACAAAGAAAAACCAAACCCACACAAACACAGAAGATTCGATGACCTTGTATCAGACCGAAAACCCATCAGGTCGAAATGAGCGAAGATCCAACCGAAAGAAAATGTCTGCACCCGTCACATAGAATTTTACCCACCAGATGGAAATTTCTCCCCATCAGATGGACATTTCCTCCCATCAGATAAAGGTTTTGTTTTCCCGTCAGATAAAATTGTTTTTTTGTTTTTTTTGATAAATTAAAATTCTGGCTATCCATTCCATAAAGGCTCAATCACAAAGCTGGAGCATGTTTTTTTGTATGCTTGCGTGTTTTGTTCTGTCTGGCGCAACTAGCATTTTGTGCTGAGGACTGTGAACCAGTCCGTTACGTGGCTAAGCGGCAAAGGAAATCCAGGGAAATAAAACCAAATAAAGAAAATCTAGAGGATATAAATGCCAAAGGAAAAAATCCAAAGGAAGAAAGTAATCCACGGAATAGCTTTATTTCTAGCTTACTATTTTATTAGTGAAGTAAACCTGTATTTCGAAGCAGTGGTACGAAACTAAAACAAAGTAGCGCATAGAAGGAAATTTGCGCATAGCGTCGCCCTCCACAGTTCTGACTGCATGCTGCCAGTGGTTTATTCTTCTTTTATTCCGGAAGTGAGTTTCTGGCAGTTCTGATTGCGGAGAGTTTAGGACGTTTATAGTTCTCATATGAAGCGTGGCTATCCAGCCGCCCCCCCCCCCCCCTTCGTGCACTTTCAGGGGTGTCAGAAAGAGGAAAGCGTCCGCTGGCCGCGCCGGTGTTAGGGAAGTGTCCACTGTGCACGCGCTATGCCTTCGAGTATCCGCTCTAGCCACCGTATACGCTTTTTTTATGGCAAATGGTTTGAGTTTGGTTATGTCCTTTACATTTCATTACAATTTTTAAAACATTCCCGTTATACGAAAAACAAATCCCGTGACAAATTCAATTTTATATTAGAAATCGACGTTATTCTTGATTTCAATGGGTATGGTGAGGATCGATTTGCTTTTCGACTCATTTTTTACCTCAGTTGTAAAATTATGAAGTTGTAGAAAGATAATCACTCCATGTAGGTGGGGGTTAGCTGACTGGCTACCCTCCTCTTTTTTCTTTCAAATCCGAAGTAGATTTACATATTTTTGCATTTGTTGATACGTGTTTAGTTTTGGTAATTACTAAGGCCGAACCGAGCACATTTTTCCCTGCCGAGCTGATCCCGAGCCGAGCGCTCAAAAAATGCCTGGTACACCGAGCAAAACCGAGCCGATCAGTGCTGCCGAGCAGAACCGAGCAGCTTTAGTAATCACAGGGTGCTGCCTGGAGTGCCAGCTTTTTTCACATTTTCTCACATTCCAACTTTTTCATTTTTTCCACATTTTTCACATACCCGCTTTTTATTTTTTCACATACCCGCTTTTCATTTTTTCACACACCCGCTTTACATTTTTTCACATTTTACACATACCCGCTTTTCATTTTTTCACATTTCTCACATACTTGTTTTTCATTTTTTCACATTTTTCACATGCACGCTTTAAATATTTTTCAAATTTTTTTACATACCTACTTTTAATTTTTTTTTCACTATTCTTAGTTTTCATATATCACACCAATTTCACAATTCTTTAAACAATTTTTTCTTTAACCATTGTAATTTCTTTGTACTTTCATACATGAGAGCAAAAGCGAATTCAAAGCGACTACGGCAATAAACCAATCAATTACTAATTATTGTTGTTCCCTGCGCATTCCTGCAGTTTCGGTCACAGTATAATGACAGTCTTAAAAACATCTGGGAAAAAATACGCCGGTAGGGAAAATAAGTACGCTAAAAGAAGCTCTTACGAAACGCGTATAAAACAAACTTAAGTCTCGGACATAAAGAGAGTCGGGAGGGGGGGGGGGGCGAGGCTCAGCCGTCAACCGTATCCATGGTGTAGCATTCGCGGCTGCATTTTTTGTTAGGCTACTCTATATACAGCGCGTTTTAAATGACGCTCTTAGCATTAGTAACTACTGTGAAAGATATTCTAATAACATGGGGGAAATTCTCTTTATGTAGAAAGCAAAATTCCCATCAGATTGAATAAAAATCCTAAGCTCAGATAGAAAACATTACCGGTAGAGCGAAAAGAAATACCTTCCGATGGAAAAAAAAACATTCTTGACAGTAGTATTTCCAGATCGGATGGGTCGTGCGTTATTTTCTACTCTATCTGCTGCATTTCGATATGACATGCCTGAACCAAAAGTTACGTCAATATTCATTAGAGGCGCAATTACGGATGGGGGAGAGAGGGGGGGGGGGGGTTAA